>JAVTVY010007195.1:0-48085 GCA_036873755.1 Hanleya hanleyi
CATCAAAATGATCTACAACTTGTTGTACAATACAACCGGAGTGATATTAGCCCAACTATAGAAAGATATTATCCCAATATACAGATATAAATTAAGGGATATGGCATGAAAAATTATATTGAACATAATTTGGTTAATATTTTTACCTGTAGGTACTACATGGGGAAAATAGTGATCCAGTGCTATTGTTTGACACTTTGACCCTGTATTTGGGGTTCTTATACTTAACTGGAATAAGCCTGTTTGACATTCCCACTGACAAAAATTATGTACAAAGTAAACGTAAATATGATTTTTTTTTCTCAATATTTTCCTCGTGTCGAGATTGACACATAGGTGAATTTTCTAAGATATTGGCAATAAATCGCCAAAAGACTGGCAATGAATCGAAAAATTTGATTGATCAGATTTTTCGGGTATAAATCCCCCTTTACATGCTTAAGATGAGGTGAAATTCTGTTAGGCCACTGATAATTAATGGTTCCTTTCCAGTAACCAGCCCTCATCTATATTTTGATGGCAACTTATTAAAATCCATGAGGGATTTACATTTTGATGAGTGAGACTTGCTAATTTTCTTCGTATTTGTGTACCATTGGTTTGCAAGTTAATAATTAATAACTAATAATCATCGCACTCAGCATGTGTATTTTTACAAGCAAGGTTACGAGAAACAAACAATTAACACTGGCCATGGGTTTCTCTGTAAAATTAATGAATTGCTTGTCATTCTTCGAAGTGCTTACGGTAATTCCCCTAATAATTCGATCACCGGAAGTGCAGCAAAAATGGCTTATATCTGGAAATATTCTTTGTGGCACCAGCTACAGAGTGTCACACTTTATCTTTCTATGGCTTTTCTTCAATATGAAATAAGAATGGGAATGCTGCTTTTTCTCAGTGTTTGAATAATAGAGTTGAAAAGTCCACTTCCTGTGATTGAATTATTAGGGGAATTACCGTACCCTGCTTTATTGTGAAATTCCCTCTCACTTTTTAAATTATCAGTGCCAGGAGATCTCCAGGACATAGCGTATATCTCTCTGATTTTCAAATGAGAAAGGCCTGAAAATGAAACCTCTGCACTTACTCAAACTGCTGATTTAATTTCTGCAGCATCGTTGATAGCAGACAGCAATTCTCCAGCACTTACATAGTTTGGGTGGGAATATCAGCTGAAATACTTCTCTGATCATGGAGAAATGATGGAATGTCAATCTAAAATATAGCTGCACAGAGATGAGTGAAATTCCAAACAATGGATCTGAAATACAAATAAATAGAGGTTATGCAAAAAAATTGAATGATCTACCACTCTTGAGACATCAAGTGCCACTAAGATTCCCCTTTAATTCTTAGAAAATAGCTTTGCCCCGGTGAACTGATAGGTGCATTGACGCGAGACTCTGACCCCCCATGTTAATTTGTATTTCGTATTCTTCTGCCTGTATCTACAGCATGGGACTGAGTTCTGGACCGGGGCGAAAATATTCCAGTTATCACAGATTTCTAGGCCCTGGTCTCATCTCCCGGATACTGAGTGACTCTGGAGTAACAGAGTCTCCATTCCATATTTCATCAAATTACCAAGGACTAATGTTAATAGAGTTTATAAACAGCCTTTGGAAACTGTTTAGCCAATTCAAATCAAAACTGTGGAGAATTTTTCTCAGTTTGTATTTTTATCTGTGGCATCAAGAGTCCAGCTTTCAACCAATAGGCATAGTGGGGAATCACCAGTACAGCACAATGATTGGATAATGCATATTTAAAAAGCTTTAAGGACCTGTAGCGGCCAAGAGGCGATTATCTGCAGGGTTAACGAGCAGGGAAACCAGGAGTGTATCGGGGACATAGGTCTTTGGGTTATGGACATGGTTATTTTTTGATGGACGACAGATGAATGACGAACCAGACATTTATAATTATTAACATATGTTTGACCCGGACTAATATTCAGATCATCAAATACAGAACCGTCTTTTGTACGGTACATAAAGAATATATCTGCATTAACATGGGAGTTATTGGACTCACTCAGCATAATTTTTAGCACTGGTTTTGGATGTTTCAGATCATTTTTCTGTCACCTTGGGAAAATAAAAAAAAAATGGTAATCATTTTGCTGTCACCTTGGGGGAAAAAAGGGCCATATGGTAATGGTATCCCATTCCCGTTCTGAAATACAGTTATTAATTTTTGGGCTTTCTGTAAGTTCAAGATTCCACCTACCTCCCCCCTCCCCCCTAATTCCAGTACACTTCACCAAAACACTTACTTAGTGCTAATGTAAGCATTCCATCTTTCCCTTCCATCTACTCAATTATAATTACCTGCCACAGTCCATTTTAAATCAAAATCAATTCTTTAAATTAATGAAATACTTCGCTCGTTCACCTGTTCCATGACGATTTGACGTCCATGGCATGACGTCGGCAGCCTGGCAGATCAAAAAATTTCTGTTTCCTCTTCCTTCATTTTCCATGTTGTTGTTTTTTCCTGTTTCTGTCTCATTGTCGACTGTTGTCGCTGCACAGCAAAAAGACGCACAAGCTGTGCTGCTCCAAGACGACTGCTGACTCGCCAGCTGTTACTCGTTGAATATGATGTTGTTGTTGTTTTGGATGAATTCGAACAGTGATGAACGCGCCACGAGGAGCGGACTAACTGAACCTCCGTACGTAAAAGAGTTCTACGCAGTGCCGGCGTACCGGCGTTTCAAAAACTATTTGCTTGTGTCCGCGCCGGTACCGTTCGTGCACCATTCGTGTCCGTAGTGGTGTGTCCATCGTCGGACACATTGAATAAATCTCCAAGCAGGTACAATAACTGACATTTATAACACAACGGACAGGAGACTGAATACTTTATGTACCCTGAAATACAGAAGAGTTACATGTTTACACAGACGGTAAACATGCGCCTGTGTACCGGAGCGGTACACACGATTGTCAAACGAATGGTGACGATCGGCACGGTAAACATTGTGACCATTGGAATGGTCACGAGTGGTGACGATATGCTCGTCACCATTCTGAACCCGGTCGTCACCATTCCGGACCATTCCAATGGTCACACTGTTTACCGTGCCGATCGGCACCGTAGCGGGGGGAATTTACGTGTGTAGTATAGCATGTATAGTTAGTCAGTAGTTGTGAATTTGTGTAAATAGACTGCCTAATTCTTCATTCCATGATATACAGTTTTATTATTTATATAACAGTGAAATCCTTATATTTTCTTCACTCCTAAAAGTGATATTTTCATTGCAGTTAGATAACACTTTTGCAGTTAGATAACACTTTTGTTATCTAACTGCTGAGTACATGTGAACTCTGACCTGACAGTGACGTTGCCGGAACTACTTCTTTCACTACAGTGGTGTTGCAGGGATAGCTTTACGATCCAAACTGCTAGCCCTGTTACCTCGGAATAAATCGTACATGCCAGGAGATTGCTCCAAACCGGTTTTGGCCAGGAGCTTGAACTGGCATGCTCCGTTGCACGCTCTGATATCGTCAGACTGGGTTGAGCTTTAGAACGAACGAGACATACATAGAATTCGGGCTGGAATGGAGGGTGGATTTTAATGGGGGATCTTTTAGCTACATTGTCTATATCGCAGTAGGTGTTGCTAGTCGAGGCATACACCGATGCTACTACATCTGGTGATCAGAGATAAAATTAATTTGAAACGGTTGAGAATTTACGCCTGTGAACCAGACTGCGAAAATCTCGGTAAACAAGCGCGGTGTGGAAGTCGGCCATTTGTCCTCTCACTTCGCGTTCCCCACCTTCCCTGTTTTCTTGGCCGGCTTTGCACAGGTTGAGTGTATGTAGAATTGTTTACCGGGAGTCGGTCATCCTGATATTGGGCTATTTTGGTCGCGATAATTTTGTATCAATCTTTTCACGGCTGGCAGGCTGTGTATTGTGTTAGACAGGTCTTTTTGTCTCGGCCGATAGGCTAGCTACGCGATAGTGAAATTTGACACTATGATCACACTGGTCTGTGTGATATACATGTAGGGGCCGGTTAGCCGTTTTTCCCGTCTTTCGTTATGAAACTAGTGTGTTCAGTTCAGTCCACGCTATCAAATATTTTTCTGGTATATAGCCGGCTGAGCTAGCCAACATTTCTCGTAAACAGTGCATCGGTCGTATGCATTCAATAAACTTCGTGTCGCTGTATATACAGTACCCGTATTATTAACCTGTGATAGGCACACTGTGTTATTATAGTACGGCCAATGCGGTATAATTTAGCACTGTCAACAGTATATATATAGATCTGTGTAATGGGGCAATTAATCGCTCGTCTCTTTGAGGGACTCGAAGTGTTCATTTCGGCCCGTACTATTAAATATATTCCTGGTATTTAGCCAGTTGAACTAGTCAACAGTTCTTGGGAATAGTGGATTTACTCTATTCATTTATTGCAATTGGTGTCGTCGTATATGCAGCATTATTATTCTGTGATAAACGCGAAGTGTTTTTAGTAGTGGCATTTTGGCCGTTCGTGGCCAGTGGATTGGTGACAACCAGATAAATTGGCTCAGTGATATTGAATGCAATTTGAGCCTGGCAGAGTTATACAATTGTCAAATATTTTTACGGGGTTATCATATAGAGCCTGTATATCGGGGAGAATCATATTTTTATGGAAGTTTTTGTCCATTGTCACTCCAGGTGTTGCTGGGTGGTGTTGTCTATGTGTTTCTGTACGATTGAATTGAGATTGATTTTTGTGTGAGATTTCTGCTATGTGTTAGTATTTATGGGTCTTTGGTTTGAGATTGAAGATTTTGCCGACCTTTATGAGAAATGTGTAGTTTGAATACAATTGTGCGTTAAAAGTAAATGCTAAGATTGTTCGCGGGTCAATGCGACTTTGTCTTCTGCTAACGTTTTTCCCGTCCTGATAAAAGCGAAACTCGTTTTTTTCTGTTTCAAGATATATATATATACATTTTTTTTGAACGGTTTGTCGGCTGTCAACTGGTCGGCTAAATAATATATATATATATTGCCTACATTTTGGTTGTCCAATACATGATTCTGATTGCTCAGTTGACAGCTTGGGGCATTATCAGTCATGCGAGCCACATTCATGGCGACACCATGGTGTTGTCGCTGCCATATATCATAGTATTCATGGCAAAGCCATGGTGTTGTCACTGCGACAATAGTAATCCGACTTCCTTCAATCTCTTTGAATTAAGTTAATGATTTGTATATCCGGTCTGTTTTCTCCATTCTCCAGGCACGGAAAACTGTGTTAATTTAAGATTTATTTATGTTGAATACAGGTGGCCTGACTTTGTTTTCCGGGCACAATTAATAATTGAATTTTTTTTTCTCCCCCAGTCCCACCCTGGGTTTCTTTAGTGCCCTATTCATGATTAGTGGTAAATTGAAATAGTGCAAGATTAATAGAGAAGTTGTAACAACGTGTTGACTGTGTGGTAACACGTGTTGCACTTGTTCTAGAGATGGGTCTTGTTCTTTTTCTTTTTTCCTAATGGATATGGCTGATTAGGCACAATTAATTTGGTTCATAAAAGTGTTTCGTCAGTTTGAACTCGAACCTGCACATGTTTAAATATTTGTTTTCATTCACTGAATTTGAGTAGTTGACACTGCTTTTCATTTTTCGTGTCCAATTTGGTGTTCCCTAGGGGACATAACGAGGTACACGGTCTTCTGCTTTAATGAGTTTCTGGAGTGGAAACTGAGTGTGAGGAGTTGACACTGCTATTTATTTTGGTGTAAGATTTGTTGTTTTGTAGTGGACATACCAATGTGGGCTGTCTTTCAGTTGCTTTGGTGAGTTTCTAGAAGGAAACTCACTGAAAGTCTGATATATTTGAATTTATTTGACTAGATTTTGATTGGGTATTCCTTATTTTTTTGGACTTGTTTGCATATACCGTATATCGTTCCACTTTTGTTAACATGGCAGATTTAGGGCCCATTGATGTGTCAGTGGCTACAGAGGAAGCACTGCAAAAATTGAAAGGGGTGGGGAGTAGTCGAAGTGCACGTGTGGTAGCCTTGCAGGAAGAGGGCATGTTGGTTAATTTTAAGCATTTTATGCAGGCGACTCAGTTTAGTGCCGGGCATGTAGCCGATCTGGTGCTAGATGGGCAGATACTAGGTTTAGACTTGTCGGGAAGTCCGGAATACATTAATGCTTTAGTTGACCGTCGTCTTGAAGAAATCATTGGATCATGGAAAGTTGAAATAACGGCTCAAGTAAATGCATTGGATGTAGAAATGGGCCAGTTGCATGACGATGTCAAGGCATACGAGCTTCAGTTAGGGCAGTTGGATGAGAAAATAGTGGTACAATGTCAACAACTAGGTCAACAAGTGGGAATTAAAGTAGGACAAGTGGAAACTAAAGTAGGACAAGTGGAAACTAAAGTAGGTCAAGTTGGTGGTAAGTTGAAGCAAGTTGATGATAAGATGGAACAAGTAGGTTTAGATATGAGGACTTGTTACATTGCTTAGCGCTCCAAGCAGGGAGGGGTCAGAGATTTCATCACATGCGACGTCTGAACAGACAACGGGGGACGCTGGTCAGGCGGACCCAACTCCTGTTGTTGTAAATAATAGACCTGAACAATTGATTGAGGGCGAGGGAGAGACTGCAAATCAACCGAATGCAGCCCCGGTTCATCAAAATGAACCACATGTTCAAGTAAATGCACCAGCTGCCCTTCCCGACCCCCCATGTCCACTAGATCTAAACGGAAAAGCAGGACTGGACGCTGGTCTGGCTAGGAATGTATTTCATCAGTTGCCGCCCAGTGGCCACACTTCAGCTCCGAACTTCCAATGCCCAGTAAATAGGAATGAGTTGTTTTTAGACAATGCTATGGTAGGGAAACAATATCTTCAAGGGGATATAGATAATGGGAATCTGGCCGATGTGTCCGCTACTGATACCGAGGGGGAGGTTGAGGCCTCCCCTAGTAAATGTAGCGAATGCTCGTCCAGATCGAGATCAACCGAACGACATGTATCCCGAGAACGCTACCGTAGTCAAAGTCCCCGGCTTCCCAAGACTTTAGTGTTTTCAGGGACCAGAGGGGACTGGGTTCATTTAGGGTTAAATTTAAGTTGGAAGCTGAAAGTAGAAAGTGGGACAAAGACCAGTGTCTTAGGAAATTAACAGACTGTATTCATGGCGATGCCATGGTGTTTTACAGTTATCAATCGGAGGCAGTCAAAGCCTCGTTTGATATGCTCCTCAAGGCAATGGAATGCCATTATAATAGTAGGGAACCTCCGCGTGCAGTTAGGCAGCGTTTGCAAGCGGAAGTGCAGGGTCCCGAAGATACTTTAGAGGAGTTTGCTTTCAGATGCGCTAGGTTGGCAAGGGACGGGTATCCGAATGCACCGGAAAAGATTATTGAGTCAGTAGCGGTGGAACATTTTCTCAAGGGATGCAGGGAAATACAGGCTGTGAGATTTGCTATGGAAAAGAGCCCCACAACCGTCACGGAAGCCTTGAGTTATGTGAACTCCTCACGATATAATCTGAGAGACTTGAGTTTTCAGACGGTTACATGTAGGACTGTTAATGTCGATTCAGTGGGGGAGGCTTTTCCTGATGCTTGTAAGGCAGAAGGGGAAGGGATAAATAAGAGGTCCCCTCGCCGTCGGTCATCGCGACCCTTCCGTCCACCGCGACTCTGTTACTCGTGCCGTAAACCCGGCCACATAAGCCGTTTTTGTCCTACTAGACATGATTTAGATGGGTGGGCTGAATTAGCAACTGCAAATGACGGGGTGGGGTCGTCCACGGGAGACGAGGCAGGTGTTACTGAACTTACTGCAGCAGTCAGAGATGTTACACTGTCTCGTTCCCAGGGGTGGGCGATGTCCATTCCAGTTAAGGTTGGGTCTGTGCCGGTGACTGCTGTGGTAGACACGGCCGCCCAAGTCACCGTCATGAGTGAACATCTATTTGCTAGGTTGGGTCTTCAGGGGTTGTCGTCTTCGCCTATTCGGTTGACTGGTGCATTTCGAGGAATGACCAGTATGGGAATGCTAGTTCGGCAAGTCCCATTGTACATCTCCGATTTTCACTGTACTGGAAATATAGTGGTGGCACCCTTGGTTGACGACCTGTTGCTAGGCTTCGATTTCCTGTCAGCCTATGGATGTGTTGTAGATTTTAGGGATAAAACCTTGGTTATTGGAGACACTAAGGTTTTTGCAGTTTGAATTTTTATGGAATGGTGACTTGTCCAATGTGGGCTCCATTTCGCTCTGCCAGTAACTGATAAATGGTGAAGTTAGTTGATGGGCCATTGGTGACGCATTTTGTGTATGCGTCTGAAGCGATGTAGTATGGCGTCAGCTTGGTGGAGATATATGGTTGTGTACCATCACGTGTATGCAGTGATGGATATATTGTATTTAGTTTTGATTTTCTATGTGAAATTATCCTATTTGGGGATTGATTTGGTTTTGTTGTACAGGATGTTTTTTGAGGCATTGTGGAATTCAAGAAAAAAAATACATAAAATTCTAGACCCAAATCGTTCGTAATGTGTTGTGTAATGTAATTTGTATTTTTGGAACTATTGTTCTTGAATTATGGTGTGTGTTGGAGAACCCTCGTGTGTATTCGAAACTTGGATGTTCGGAAATTGTGATGTTTGCTGCGGCGTTATACGTGTAGTGTGTTATGGGAGCATTTGGTGCGTTATGGTGAACTAGGTGTGTTTAAGTAATCTTTGTGAGGGAATCGGGTGCTGGACGCCTGGGTTCGATGGTTGCTGTGTGATTAGATAATTTCTGTGTGTGAAGATTCTGTGTGGTAGATATACGCGTTACTCGCGTTTTTATGTGACTTCTGTTGAGATTGTATAACTGTGTTCTTTGTGGGTTTTTCTGTGGGTGGTTCTGCTATGTGGCACGTTCGTGGAAGTTTATGTGGTGAAGTTGATATATGGAGTGACATGGAGAAGATACAGTATGAGAATATGTGTAGTGCGGGTAGCCATGCCGAAGACCTGGGGTCGAGGTAGACGCGTCCCTCTTCATCCCATGCCTTCGTCATGAAGCCCTGATGAGAGTTGTCTATCCGATATCTTGTAGTATCCGTTGTAATTTATTGGGGCAGGATAGCTGAATATATACGTCATTATTCGATTATAGTCTCAACCCTGTTCTAGTTCTGAGCTCAACGATTTTGTGAGTGTGAGCTTGATATCTGTGGAGGTGTAGCAATTATGGTTGTTTCCTCTGCAAACATTCTCTCTGGTGGGTAGCCGTTTGCGGGAGCGTATTTACACTGGGATCAGTGGCGTGTAGTGCGCGCACACGTTTCTGACTCTTCGTGCGTACGCCCTGGAAGGGCTCTTCCACTCGAAATTGTTGGCTGCTGACGAATGCGAGCCTTGAAATTATTAGGGGAGGGAGAATGGGGAACTCAATATATAGCCAGTAGTTTATAGGCTTGTTCCAGTGGTGGATTTCATGACGGACTGGTGCTTATTGCGGCCATGTAGCTGGTAGGCTGGCCTGCCAATTTATAGTCTAGATACTAGTCCTGGTTTGAATAATGTTCTCGTATTTATTGCGGCCATGTAGCTGGTAGACTGGCCTGCAGAGTATATTTTCAAGAATTAAAGTGAGTAGACCCATGCGGCCGATTGTATTTATTTGGGCCGTAAAGCTGGTAGGCTGGCCCGCCGATTATATTTTTGAGAAATAGAATGATCGGTCCCATGAGACTGACCATTTGAGCGAGATTTTTAGTGGGGTTGGGTGTAATTATAGACAGTCTGGTAATAAGACTGGACTAGTGGGATAGTTACCATTTTATTGAAGTTGGGTATTTTTAGAGCGCAGTGTACTTTTGTACACTGCATGTTACGGATTTTGACACATGTGATATAACATGGAGAATTCACGTCTTTGTCTCGTGTTTTAGTAATCGTTGGCAGCGCTAGAACGGCGGTTGCCTGCGACGAGAAGGGTTCTATCTAGGCGAAGTAACACCTTCGCCAAAAAGAAAACGGGGAGGGGTGTTGCAGGGATAGCTTTACGATCCAAACTGCTAGCCCTGTTACCTCGGAATAAATCGTACATGCCAGGAGATTGCTCCAAACCGGTTTTGGCCAGGAGCTTGAACTGGCATGCTCCGTTGCACGCTCTGATATCGTCAGACTGGGTTGAGCTTTAGAACGAACGAGACATACATAGAATTCGGGCTGGAATGGAGGGTGGATTTTAATGGGGGATCTTTTAGCTACATTGTCTATATCGCAGTAGGTGTTGCTAGTCGAGGCATACACCGATGCTACTACAGTACTTTCATTCCGAGAATGCTTGCCAACAATTCATAACCCTTCAAAACTTCGTCATGGAATGAATATATATAGAGATCATTTCATATAAAATTCAATATATCTTTTATTTAAGTGTTAGCTAACATATCCACGCAGCGCTGGTACGATCTATAAAATACTTTGAGTGATCGGCCTCAATCGTCGGTCGATCTGTCTCAATATTTGGGCGAAGTTTTTTCCAATGGTCTTGGACGATTTGGCCTTGAACGATATGACCTGATATCGTGATGTCAAGTATTTTTAGACTTTCGCAGTAAGTGAACTTTTAGGCTCCTTCGACATAAAACAACAGTTGTTACGTCAACCAAGAATGCACAATTAATACTGGTATGAGTAGAAATAAAGTTACTAACCACCTTGGGTCCTTATAGACTTTCGCAAAGATGATGCAGAAAAGCGGGAAACCCGCAAACTGCGATGGGCTGGCTTTCTGCATGTTCAGTAGGAAAACGCTTCAGTTACGTTCGAGCCCAAAGATATAATTTACAAACAAGCTAAAAGGGGATAGCTCTAAAGTTGATTTCTCATATGCCGCATAGCTTGAAGTTGCAGTTTGTCGTGTTTATCCGACCATGCGTCGGCACAGTCGCGAGTCGAGTCCGCAGTGTTGTGTTTCTGTTGCCCGTTTCCGGTTTCACTTCAGGCAATTCAACTGAACCGAGATGTAGACAGCTATCAACAGGCCCACATGGCACTGTCCTTCGTGAGAACTTGCCTTCCTTTCACTGTCGGGTAAACTGAAAGTCTGTAAACTCTTCTAAGTTTAAGAAGATTTTTTCTTCTCGCTTCGATCGCGATCTTTCGACTCAACCGCTTGATTGACAGTTGCACGTGACTTCAGACGGGACTCTTCCATTCCCATTGGCTAATGTCTTTGTATTTCTTCGCGGCATAAACAAAATAAAATCCGACCTAATTTGTGTTAGAAAATTACTTCAAAAGACAGCCCACGGTGTCTAATATTACAAAATTGATAAAAAAAATAATGTTCTATAAATAATAAATAGAATATTGCACTGTTGAGTTTGAATAGCATAAATATTTGTTCTCGTGAAAGGTGGAAGGATAACCCACTCGACGCTTCGCGTCTCCTGGGTTATCCTTCCACCTTTCACTCGAACAAATATTTATGCTATTCAAACTCAACAGTGCAATATCCTCTATATCTCTTACAGAGGGTGCTCCTAGATGAAAAGGAGGGATTTCCGGAACAACAACAACAATGGCCATTGATTTTAATCAAAAATCACTAGAAATTTTCATCAAAAGTTGATCAGCTCAGAACTTGCTGGTAACAGCCCTAATGCACCTTCATGCGGTTCTCCTTATTTTGCCGACGAAAGGATTAGGATGGACTCACTCACTCACTGACTACCGGACAATTGCAGATGGTAGCCTACTTCGTAGGAATATAGAATTCTATATTTTGCATAACAATTAGAAATGATCCCCCCTTTGTTGTGACATATTATTGCCTTGTCATCACGAGCACTTAACGTGCACACGAGATGCGTGTCCGATCTGTCCGATAGACGACAGACGAACCAGTGAAAATCAATGAATCTTGGCTGCATTTCGGAACAACTACGGTAACCATTCCTCGACATGTTGGCAATGATTGTTATCCTTCCTGGTCATATTGAGCACATTAAGTACGTATAACATCTGCAGCTTGTTACCAGAGTAAATTGATTTTCCCGTATACTTTTCTCCCGTGTGAATCCGAGGGTACATTAGTAAATCACCGGAAATACCCGAATATTGCGCAGGTCATTTGTCTTTCGCCATTTCACCAGAGAGAAGAATCATGGCAGCGAAGAGACTAGCGAAGTCTGCTGTAGACTGGACTGCTTTTGCCGAAAGGGTTCCGCCACATCAAAGAGATTTTTTCCGAGCATTTAAGGTCAAGTCTGACAACTTTGTTGATCGGTATGTACAGTCAAAGTTGTGTATAGAGCGCAGTGTCACCGTCTTTCGTTCACGGGTTGTTGTTGTTGTTGTAAATCTGTGTCTTCGCTTGACAACAACAACAATCTCAAGCATTTGAAAAAAACAGATTTTATGAATTCTTTCCCTTCTGTTTTTCAGCAGCGAAGTTTGCTAAAGCATCATAATAATGAGATTGCCATGTACAACGAATGCAAGAATATCTTGTTAGAGAAATTTGAAACTGCCCGCTTCGACAGGTTTTCTGTTTCTGCCGGGTGTGAAAAGTAATAGGACCCTAGCTACAACATGTAACCTAGTGATGACGTTTATATATTGACCTTATATTGTCACTAGGTTACAAGCCACTGCTTACCACATTTGTCTTTTATTTTCCGTATGGTATAAAGAATCAAGTTACGGCCACATACCTATTATTTCTTGGTAGATGGTATCATTTCGAATAGCGGGTGACACACTGCCCGCAAAATCCGCTGCCGATTTCATCGCATTTCAGCCAGTTTTTCCAGCAGCTCCCGCTTCGATCTGCAATTTGTCTTCCATGTTTCTTTTCGAAATGAACTGCGCATGCGCCAATGCCGTGACCTTTGTAAAACCGGAAAGCGTGGTAGCAGACGATTTTTAACTTCGTAAAACTTTCTCACTGTTTTAGGAGATGTGAGAGATTTTAACGACACTCTATTGTAGCCCTTATGTCCCTTGACAAAGGGTTTGTTACAATTAATGCAATTATCCATGCTTAACTTTGACAAGTTAAAAATCGTCTGCTACCACGCTTTCTGGTTTTACAAAGGTCACGGCATTGGCGCATGCGCAGTTCATTTCGAAAAGAAACATGGAAGACAAATTGCAGATCGAAGCGGGAGCTGCTGGAAAAACTGGCTGAAATGCGATGAAATCGGCAGCGGATTTTGCGGGCAGTGTGTCACCGCTATTCGAAATGATACCATCTACCAAGAAATAATAGGTATGTGGCCGTAACTTGATTCTTTATACCATACGGAAAATAAAAGACAAATGTGGTAAGCAGTGGCTTGTAACCTAGTGACAATATAAGGTCAATATATAAACGTCATCACTAGGTTACATGTTGTAGCTAATAGGACCCCACCCGTGCATGATGGGGTTCTCGGGTGTGAAAAGGAATAGGACCCAGGAATCGTGATATAACTGAAATATAGTTGAAAGCGAAGTTAAATCATATTCACTCACTCACTGTTTCTGCTGTAGCTGAAGTCAGACCTGAGATGTCTCGTAGAGAGCATGACAGATTAGTGACTTCTGGTGCTTCATCTAAGAGACCGGTAGGCCGGAAGACTTCAGTTGTTTTGGCAGTTCTAACTGGACAATAATCGGGGCAGAATCTTGGGTCATCGGAACAATAAGATATGCCGGGCTACCGCCTATAGTTCGACACGATTCCACTATTCACTGCGATTCCCCTCCTGCCTCGAATCCCTAATTTGCAAGTGGGTCATCTAGCAGCAATACAATCCTCTGTGGACAAGCTGATAGAGAAAGCGGCTGTCATAGAACTTCCGGTTTGCAACAAAACAGTAAACTCCTTGGCTTAATTTGCCCATCCTGCAAAGAGCGGTTAATCCGGGACACGCATTTTGTCTTAAGGATAACGATATCTCTGGTTTATCTCCCACGCGAAGAGAAACTAGAACCGACTCATTTACAAAGTTGCAAATTTCTGGGGGTGGACTACAATATATGCTACTACTAACTCTCACCAAACCACCAGAAGATCGTTGGCAGAAGATAACAAAACAGATACCGCAATTTCTCAAGTTATCTCGAGCCAGGGCTCTACACTTTGCTGCGATAGTCGGCCTCTTGATGTCTATACAGGATGTAACACCAAGAGGTTGTCCGCAGCTTCGTCCTTTAATGATTTACTTCAGTCATCTATGGGTCGAAAGGCAGTTGAACTCATGGATACCAGTCACGCCTCTTGTCTGCCCTTAAGTCTCGTGCCTGGCATGAATATGCGGTAATATGAGGTACTTCTGGGATTACGATGTGGCTTGTTGGAATATAATAAGCCAGGACAGAATTAGTGACCACCATGACAGCTCATTCCACAAAGGGATGGGGTGTAAAATAGCATCGCTGAGCCTTCTCTACACCCCCTGTACCATTCTCTCGCACGCAACCAGCCATGATGGCAGATAATTCCCACCTCACTTCTATCTCGCATGTTTAATACTTCCATATTTTTCAGACTAGCATATTCTGCTACTGTCTTGTCTCGGTGTCATTACGAGGGAATGATGGGATTTTGGCAATATATCGGAGCCAATTTTTCAACCTATGACAGTGGTTGAATCCTGTTGGATTAGGATTATGGTAGTGCATTTACAGCAAAATGTCTAGAACTAAAAATGCTAAAAATATAGCATACATATATGATCAGATAAAGATACATGAACATTTGAAATTACACTGTAATTTTTTTTGTAGAGTTCACCAGTACCCTGAGAAGTTACCATCCATTGACTTCAACTTTTACAAGAGAACTCTAGCCACTCCAGCCATAGCGGAACAATTTGAAAAGGCGGTAAGTTCCTACATGCCTAACGAACAGTACTAGTGGGATCACCAGAGGCAGAGACGAGCAACTCCAATACACTTCTAGTTGGCTTTTAGGAGTCGGGGGGGATGTTGTCTGCATTTTAGAAGGAAAAATCGTGTTAATCATGAACTCCTTCACACACACAACTCAGTTCCTTGTCCATACTACCATGCCTGTTGCCACGAGAGGAATATTAATGTCCTGTATATGATGGCGCTACATGCCTAGGCACAACTGTCGCCCACCCCATCCAATCCTTGCACTCAAGAAGTATTCCACGGCCGCGGACAAAGTTCTGTGGACGCCCACCAGTTGTCACCTGAAGTCTCTTTGAACTTTCCACCGATTGATCACGAATATGGCTGTCTATCCAGTGGGGTATTCATATTACACAGTACCGACGCTTCGGTATAAGAAGTGATGATGTGTAAGTTAACCCTTGTCCTGCCAGCTCTGTATATATCCAGTGGAAAGTAAGTCACAGCTATAGGGGTCTGGCAGGACAAGGGTTAAGGGAGAGGAACAACCCTTCATCTCCACCATGACAGTTTACCCGAAGTCTCCAACTATTTCCGTTGACATCATTTGGGTCGAGCGAACCCAGAAACCCCCGCATATTGGTTAAAATTTGTCTGAGCACTTTAGAACTTCGTGTGCGTGTGAGGTATATTTCACGACCACAAGGATTGGTTGTAGCTGCAGCGCCAGGGCCACCACCAGGATTTCTGGTCCATGTACATGGACATGACGGAATTGGCATTGAGCAAATAGATGGATGGACAAGGCACTGAGGTGAAGTTCGCTAGGCCCAAAACTGCAAATAACTTTGTTGATGCATCTGACGGTGCAGTCGCCAACTTAAGCCCCAATTTACTGATGTGTGTTTATTTGCACATACATGTACATGTGCATGTTTACATGCGTGTAAATGTATAATTTCGCTAAGCGTTCACATGGGTATAACAAGATATAAGTAAAGCGAGATGCAAACCATAGTGGAACGTATCAGTTCAAAGGTCAAAAGTCAAGGTCACCATAGATTGAATGGAAATAAACATTTTTTGCACAATATTGTGCATCAAATTTCACAGGTGGCTTACTCTTGTAAGTCTAAAGAAGCCAGTTGATATTACAGTCACAATACTAAAGATTAAATATTGCCATGACCCAAAAAGAAAAACGGTCCAAGTTCCCATGTCACCAAAAAAATTTGTTTGCTTGACGGTAATAATTTATGTGGATATGGGGTAAAAATGTCGCATTTAATTTTTTCAAGAATTTATTAATTTTGTTACGTATCTCTGTTTTACTTCAAATACATGGTGTGCATATTTGCTATGCATTCACATAACCAGATTTGCATACAGTGCAAATTACACGTGTGTAAATATAGGCCCTACTTTTGCACAACCTCTGGACCAGATGCAAATTTACTCCCCATGCAAATATACACATGTGTGCAGTTGCATTCACATGCTGAGTTTGCACAAGTCTATAGCCCCGTTCACATGCACACTTTTACTCACGTATGCAAATTTGCACCCTATGTAAAAAAATACACATGTGTATTTCTTGTCATGTGAACGGAAATACACATGTATGTATATTTGCACTTTGAGTTTATTTGCATCTGGTCAATAGCAGGTGCAAAAGTATATTTGCACATGTGTAAATATACACATGTGTATTTTTACACAGGTGAGTAAATTGTGTGCATGTGAACGGGGCTTATTTTATTTTGCACGGTTACACAGGTGTGTATACATGTGCATGTGATTGGGGCTTTTGGTTATTGTAAATCGATAGATGAACCGGTGGTTGATCTTAACCAATTATTTGTTAGTTTGAAATATTCTCCCCATGAACTGGCGAACAATATGATACGTCATTACAGTCCTGTTCATTCGGAAAATCCGCTTAACAGAAAATTCTTAACATAGTTCCCGTTTGAGACCATGTTAATAATTGCTGATTTTACAATGGCAATCACCTCAGCAATGAGAGAGAGGTCCCATCATCTTTCACTGACATAAAAGCCTGATTGAGATCTGATACGAGTCATCCTAAATATACATTACCTTGTCAGTGCTTAGAGTTTGAAGAGCGGGAGTGATCTCTCCCAATCACACAGGAGAGTGAAAAACAGCTCTTTATTAATGGCAATTAATATTATGCATTGAATAGTATGGACTTCGTCTCCTTGGCCCTGAAAATACTCTTCCAAATGTTGTTAGGGAAGTGAAGTTTCGCTCTTCTGCTTTTTCCAAACCTGAAGCACTGCCTTCTTACCTACCGCTGCAGAGTTGTATTTCTGGGTATGTCTATTCTGAGATATTTGAGCCCACTTAATCCACCACCACGGACAAAGTCTGCCAAAACATGGGATCACCCGTACTGGATTACCTCCCTTTATGTAAACTGATACTGGTGCTTGCTGACCAGCCACCGGTCAGTTATGATCATGTGGTTAGGCATATTAGAATGATCACCGGTCCTTCGGTAGAAGCCCCGTGGGGCTCCTGGCGACTGACCTGGGGTGTTGTTGTGCACACTTCAGGTCATTTTAAGAATACATCTCAGCTCCTCAGAGACATTGTCATAAGAGGCGACTAACTGGGGCACCTGTGAGGTTCCGGGGTGTGAAAAGGAATAGGACCCCACCCTTGGGGGCACAGGTGTTAAGAAGAATAGGACTCACATGTGTGATTTCTGGGTCTGAAGAGGAATAGGAACCAGAAGTCGTGATATGACTGAACTAGTGTTGAAAGCGATGTTAAGGGAGTAGAGGACGTTCATTTATAGAGGTTGAATTTTTTCATCAGGTTAGGAGAATATGATCCATGGAAAAAAAATAGGGGATCACCATACTCGTTAAAAAAATATGGTAGCCAAAAGCATGTATACCACTTAAAAGCCATAACACTGAATACATAGGGAAATTTGGATTTTTTCTTCTTTGATGCTCAATAAATCAAACTTCCCAAGGTCAAATTTTCCCATTTTGCTATATAATACTAAACACATATAGTGCTTGTTAAATATGTAATAAAAACAGGGGGACACCATACTTTCTTAGAAAATATTAGCGGTATAACAGATAAACTGAGCCTTTTCAGTCCTATTTCCAGGAGGGGGTGGGGGTGGGGAATCGGGGTGGGTGTGGAGAATATTATTGAAGTTCCAATTTTTAGCCATTCAGAAGTTTTCTTTTTGTTGAAAGTGAATAGGAGTGAATTTGGGGGTATTCCGGAGGAATAATTTTTAACCTATGGAGCACTTTGCACCCTCCAACCGTTGAATTTAAAATGCCAATTTTTTGGTCCGTCCCATCACACTATCGACCCACCAGTAGAACGCATAAATGGTTGTGTTGTGTCTTTTGTTGATTTTTATTCCATTTTGAGATGTCTCCGTACTTTTGTTAGGAAATTCAGCTTGTTTTTGAAAAATCCGACAAATCACCATGTTGTAGCCCCATAAGAGCAGGGAAATGAACGTCCTCTACTCCCTTAAATCATATTCACCCAATCCAACCCTTCGGTAGAATAATTCAGACTATTATTTGTTTACTTTGTACTGTGTGCTTGGGATTTCCAAAAGATCAAATCGTTGGGATATTTGAATTTCATACATTACTGCGATTAATATTTTCTAAGACCCTTAAGAAACCCTCAAGTGAATAATCAAATTGGGTCAAAGGTCAAGTCTTGCTGACCATGTTCTCTCTCTCATCAGTATCAAGGTCTGAACATCCCGTACCCAAAAGACAAGGCGAATCTGGCTGCGGAGGTTGATGCAGAGAAAGCTGAGGCTGTGAGTGTACTTGTATTTCATTCGGGACTTGTATTTTTTTAGGGGTGTATTTGGACGGATTTGAAGGTTTTTCTCATCCACACATTTAATTTTGCTACAGAATGTAACCATATCTGGCACAGATGATTGAAGACGTTCCACATATAAACTCTTACAAATTTGTCAATATTGGATAAGTATTAATTAAGCTAATTAAGTCTAAAAAACCATCCGAATTCACCCCAGGTGTTGGGATCAATTCGGAAAAAAAACTAATTATGCGGCCTCAGACACCCGGGCACTTAAATAAAACCGCTAAGGCCATTATCGACTCCTGACCTAGAAGTAAATTTGAAAAATGGGCTAAATGGAGATAATTCTTGGTATTATGAAACACCTTAATCAGCTTTAATTCAGTATGAGGTTTCACGATTTCTGTAAATTTTTGTTTTTTTCGAGCATAACCATCTGATATCGGCATTTTTCAGTAACAAATCTTAACGGACACCACATAAGTATCTTTATCGGTTATTTTTAGTGTGTCCAAATTTACCCCTTTGCCAGAAAAATTCCAGCCAAGGGGTACAACTGAACATTTCTCGAAAAAATATGCTTGTTTCATTTTATTTATTAGTTCCATTATCTCGCTATTGATTATGTCTTTCGAAAAATATTCTTCAATATATGACCTGTAGAAGTTATAGCAAAAAAGCAAAATGTACTGAGTTCTCAAACTTCCAGCAAAAACCTCTGGCGGCTAGGATGATTATTTCGATGTCGTTTGATAACCAACCTGTGAGAAAAGAAAATAATAGAAGAAAAAAAAGTTTTGTTTAATAATAAATGTAAAAAATTAACTTTTACTTTTCTTGGTCTTTTGTCCAAATTCACCCAACTGTCTGAATACACCCCAGTTTATGGTACACTCTGTCAAAGCACAGGGCAAAACAATGCAGAATAAGTGAGCGTATGGACTCATTACGACATTATATTAGACATGTTCGTTTTTGGACATGTCAGTAATAGATTGTATGTATACTGATACGCCCACAAAATCACAATTCTTCTATACATGAATATATATATGAAATTAGCACGTATAGGCGACAGGGACATGTGGTTATGCCGGCCACGTGTCAGTTCCAGTAATGTTTTCGCACCCCATTAGACAGTTTTACAGAACAAATAATCTGGAAAAATAACTACTAACAAAAAAATTGCATGGATACCTTCTTTGTTAGCCTAATAATCAGTCATAATAATCAGTAAATGACCTTCTAAATATAGGTCAAGGCTGGTCAACTCATATAGGCTCCAAGTTCGTCACCAGTGATATAAGTATATATCAAACAAGTACGACAGCTATAATGTTCTTAAGGTTTGCAGATACAAAACAGTTTTGACCACTCCGCATGGGTTGTAATGTGACCTCATAGGAACGCGTTGCCCTCCTCACAAGCAGGGTATCCTTTGTGAACGAAGCTATAGTATGCAAATATTGCAAAACATCTGTAGCAGTTCACAAATATTGAATAAGTTGCATCGACGATAATGCACGGCTAATTTTGACTACGGTTAATCAGTAAATATCTCTAATTTCATCTATTATCCCGTGTTGGCGGCATTTCACGCATCTGGTAACATCGTTCTGTTCATTTGTGGCCACTGTCACAGGCTCGTACAAATATAAGCAATAACAGTTTGTATATCGAATCAGTCCTTATGGTTTGTATGGTACTTTACACTATACATGTATGTCCTGTCGATCAATGATTCGTCTTTTTCAAAAATTTTACAAATCTTCAGACATCAGTTCAACTTACTCCACCGCCACACTTCACACTCACAGGCGCGACGTTGGCATGTATCCCAGAAGGCCATTTTCCTTAGAAGAACACATTATGATATCCCACTGTGGTGATAGGCCCTGTGAAAACTTTTCACGTGGTCTATTCACCAGTCCAGTAAAGGGTTTACTGTGGATATGATTTTAAATTGAAATCCGCCCCGTTGTGAGTAAATCAGCCCCATTGTGAATAAAATCAGCCCCGTGATCAGCCTTAGCCAGGCCTTTAAATCAGCCTGGTGCGATTTTCAGAATGCAAGGTCTGGAGAAATCTACATAAACTGGGATCCTGATAAAATCACTTGAACAGGTGAAAAAACAAGAGTCACTTGTGCATGTGTGTCCCTTGACTGATCAGATCCTGTTGAAAAATTCATCCGGGGATGGAACATTTACCATCGAGACCACCCATAGGCAAATAGAAACATGTCTTGCTTTTGCTTCATGCTAAAAATGCATGTAAATGTGCTTGGACTTTATTGCAACTTATTACCTGAATTTGAAATATTGAGTACTGGTATTTATACTTTGTATTATCTAAGTTATTATATATTTTTATGTCCAAACTATTTCATACTCATGTATTTCCTGTTTTTGTAGGAGGTCCAGAGCAAAACATTTGTGGACAGTGTAAAGAAGGATATCGTATTTGCCCAAACCATGGTAAATTAAAAAAAATCAGTAGAAAGTCAAATAATTGACTTCTTTTTGAATTTATTTATTTTTCTCATATTTAATGAAGGAAATGTCTTCGCCATAATGGGAATGGTTCCTGATAGCAGCAGGGATACCAGGTTTATCCATTGACGACCAAAAAGTGGTACCATTATGGTTACATATAGACACTCATTTGCATGGGCCAAATCCTTGATTCACTGATGGAGGCTCTGTCCTCTTTAATAGCTAAACTGAGGGTAGAGCTTTTTTTGACAGTCATCAATTCAGCCAATCAACCGCGACTATCAATAAACATTCAATCCAATCAGCAATGCTGTTTGAGGAGTGAACGGCCTACACGGTCACATGATCTGGCACAAATGAAAGATAGTGACTGACAAGAACGGGATACCTGTCAGAGATGCTGGCTGCCATTGTTCATTGTTCAGCGTCAGTGGATGATGCAAATAACAAATAGTTGGTAACCGCTGACTGTGCTCCTATACAGCCCAAAGGGGCCCAGGCAGGGACTGGGTTCCCACAGATGAAAGACAGTATGCATTATCATGGTTAACTGACATGGTCAGGTTAACAAAATCACCAAACTCCTCCCCTTTTTCTATGCCAAAAAAGGAGTTGTTTCGAAAACATACGACAGACTCCCTCCGGTGTTAACCAAAAAGTAATTCTTTTAATTCTGTACAAAACGCTGTGTTTCGAACGGAAAAAATAGCTTAGTTTTCTTGCTAATGCTCATCTGAGTCAAAAGTAATGTAAAACAGCATTGACAGACATTTGAAATTGGGTCTTCATCTATTTTTGGCTATTTTTGGCTTTTTCTTTCCCCATTTCTTTTAATTATGCCCCCCCTCTAACTAGAGGGGGGGGGCATATAGCGATCGCTTTGTCCGTCCGTCTGTCTGTCTGTCCATCCGTCCGTCTGTCCGTCCGAATTTCTTATCCGGGCAATATCTCGGTTAATATTTGATGGACAGGATTGAAACTTGCATGGAATGTGGCCAGTGGCTCATAGTTGTGCGGCGTAGAGTTTTTTCCGAGTTCCGGTATAATTTTCAAGAGTTATGGCCCTTTTTCTGAAATCTCTGTGAATGGGACTTGTCCGGGCTGGATCTTGTTAATATTGTATGGACAAGTATGAAATTTGCATGATATGTGGTCAGTGACCCACAGTTGTGCAGCGTAAAGTTTCTCCACGTTTCGCTTATATTTTCAAGAGTTATGACCCTTTGTTCCTGAATTCTCCGTGAATTGGGACTTGTCCGGGCTGGATCTCGGGTAATATTGTATGGACAATTATGAAATTTGCAGGATGTGTGGTCAGTGCCCTGTAGTTGTGCAGCGTGAAGTTTCTCCGCGTTTCGCATATATTTTCAAGAGTTATGGCCCTTTTTTCTTCAAATCTTTGTGAATTGGAACTTGTCCGGGCTGGATCTCGGTTAATATTGTATGAACAATTATGAAATGTGCAGGATATGTGGTCAGTGCCCTGTAGTTGTGCAGCGTGAAGTTTCTCCACATTTCGCTTATATTTTCAAGAGTTATGGCCCTTTTTTCTTCAAATCTTTGTGAATTGGGATTTGTAGGGCTCGATCTCGGTAAATATTGTATGAACAAGTACAAAATTTGCATGATATGTGGTCAGTGACTCATAGATGTGCAGCGTTAAGTTCTCTGTTTTCGGTTATATTTTCAAGAGTTATGGCCCTTTGTTTACACCTAAGTGAATGGGATATATTCATTTGTCCAAGCTGGATCTCATTCCATAACCGATTTGAACCAGGACAATGGCTATATTATATGTTATTCTACATTCCAAAGCAAACAACATAGGTCCTGAAGTATGAAATTGCCCCCAAAACAGTGAATTGGGTGCAAAATTCAAAGTTCACTGATCGCTTCATAATTTCACCACAATATACTCCCAAGGAATGTAGGTCTCATGACCAGTTCACATTTTCGGATTTGGCGAAAGCCCTGGTGACCATCTTGCATCGAAGCATCATATTATCACTTGTTGCTTGACACTTGGAATATGTATTATGTCAGGCATGGCAAAAAAGTGACTGAAACAGAATTTTTATAATTATCCAAATTAGGCCTCCACCAACCAATAAAGAACAGAACAATGGCGGGGCAGTGTCAGATTAAAGTGGAAGGGGGGGCATACGATTGAGCAATCTCTGATTGCTTCCTTCCTGTGTTATTACGACAGCAAAACTTGACTTCAGGCATCTGCGGAGAGAAATTCTGCTAACATTCTACAAATTTCATAAGCTATCTTTTCAGTTCTTGGGGTCAATAACACATCCATTCCATGGCTATGTAGCGCAAAATGTCCATATGGCGATGTGAACATGATAGAAGCCAAACAGTCTCAGCTAGGGACTTCAAATTTGGCATGCAAGTTTGTTGAGTGCATGTACGTCCGGTCGTCCATCCGGTCTGTCATCGGATCGTCAGTCGTCGGGTCTTCAGTCGTCAACAATTCTTGTGACCCGTCTAGAAGCCAAACCGTTGCCTCTAGAGACTTCAAATTTGGTGCACAGTATTGTTGAATGATGTACACTTTGATGTCCATGAAACATATTATTCATATCACAAGGCTGTTTCGATTGCCATCCACCCATCCTCATCCTCATTCTCGGAATCTGCTTGATCACAGATGAGAAGAGACATACAATCAACAGGTACACAGGGATTCATACAGTTTTTGCATCAAAAACTCTATATTACTAGGCTTCCAATGGAAATTGGAAGACTTTTATAATTGTTCAGATTATTGTTATTGGGGCTCAAAGCCAGAATGGCTTGAAGCCTTTTGTTTTTGTTATACGCCCGCCAAAAAGGCGAACGTATTATGTGATGGCGGTTTCCGTCCGTCTGTCCGTCCATCCGTCCGTCCCCCGTGTCCGGTCTATATCTGGAACAGTTTTCTATTTACAGTTCCAATTTTTGGTGAGTGGATACCCTGCGGAGAGACGATGTGTCGCGTACAAAAATGAAGGTCGCGGTCAGAGGTCAAAGGTCACTGGCCTGAAAAACAGGAAATCAGTGAAGTGTTCGTGTCCGGTCTATATCTCTGGATGTTTTCTATCCACAGTTGCAATTTTTTGTGAATGGATACATCAGGTGGAGACGATGTGTCGCGTACCGAAATTCAGGTCGAGGTCAGAGGTCAAAGGTCACTGTTGCCGAAAATCAGGAAATCATTGATCGTTGACAGTTTTCTATCTACAGTTCTAATTTTTGGTGAGTGGATGCCCTAGGGGGGAACGATGTGTTGCATACCAAATGTAGGTCGAGGTCAGAGGTCAAAGGTCAGTGTGACTGAAAAATCACGAAATCATTAAAAATTTCTAATTTTTTGTGAGTGGATTCAATAGGAGGAAATGAAGTGTCACATACCAAAAAATAGGTCAAGGTCAAAGGTCAGTGTGACCCCAAAATCAGGAAATTATTAAAAATAACATTTTTTTGTGCCAGTAGATACATTAGGGAGACACAATGTGTCACCTACCAAAATGTAGGTCAAGGTCAAAGGTCAAGGTCACTGTGACCCCAAAATCGTGGAATTGTTAAAAATCATGATTTTTTGAGTCCATTGAAAAATTACGGGGATTCGTTTCGTCATGTACCGAAATTTAGATCCAGGTCCATAGTCAAGGTCGCTGTGACCCCAGAATCAAGGTCAAAGGTCAGTGTGACCTAAAAATCAGGAAATCAATAAAAATTACTAAATTTTTATGAGTGAATTCAATAGGGGGAAATGAAGTGTCGCATACCAAAAAAAAATAGGTCAAGGTCAAAGGTCACTGACCCCAAAATCAGGAAATTATTACAAATAACATTTGTTGTCCCCCGCCGCAACGCGGCCGGGGACTTTAAAATGGTTCTTGCTTCTTTGTGTCCGTGGATGTCCGTGTGTCCGTCCATGTCTGTTCGAAGCGATAACTTCCTAACGCTTTGTTGGATTCTTTCGAAATTCGGAATATGCATTCCTTGCGGCAAGACGCCAGTCCGCATTGCATTTCAGCAACATCTGCCTGAAGGTGGCGCCACTAGATCTTGCTTCTTTGCGTATGTGGATGTCCGTGTGTCCGTCCATGTCTGTTCGAAGCGATAACTTTCTAACGCTTAGTTGGATTCTTCCGAAATTCGGCATACGCATTCCTTGCGACAAGACACCAGTCCGTATTGCATTTCAGCAACATCTGCTTGAAGGTGGCGCCACTAGTTCTTGCTTCTTCGTATCCGTGAATGTCCGTGTACGTCTGTTCGAAGTGATAACTTCCTAACGCTTTGTTGGATTCTTCCGAAATTCGGAATATGCATACCTTGCGACAAGATGCCAGTCTGTATTACATCTCAGCAACATCTGCCTGAAGGTGGCGCCACTAGTTCTTGCTTCTTTGCATCCGTGGATGTCCGTGTACGTCCGTGCATGTCTGTTCGAAGTGATAACTTCCTAAAGTTTTGTTGGATTCTTCCAAAATTAGAATACGCATTCCTTGTGACAAGACGCCAGTCCGTATTACATTTCAGCAACATCTGCCTGAAAGTAGCGCCACTGGTTCTTGCTTCTTTGAGTCCGTGGATGTTCGTGTACGTCCGTGCATGTCTGTTCGAAGCGATAACTTCCTAACGCTTTGTTGGATTCTTCCGATATTCAGCATTCGCAT
Organism: Hanleya hanleyi; assembly: GCA_036873755.1. Lineage (NCBI taxonomy): Eukaryota > Metazoa > Mollusca > Polyplacophora > Lepidopleurida > Hanleyidae > Hanleya > Hanleya hanleyi. The sequence goes on from JAVTVY010007195.1 coordinate 25,894, forward strand.
TCCTTGCGACAAGAGGCCAGTCCGTATTGCATTTCAGCAACATCGGCCTGAAGGTGGCGCCACTGGGTCAAAATAGATTTTTTTCCGTGTACATCTGTTCGAAGCGATAACTTCCTAATGCTGTGTTGGATTATTCCGAAATTCGGAATACGCATTCCTTGCAACAGGACGCCAGTCCGTATTGCATTTCAGCAACATCTGCCTGAAGGTGGCACCACTGAGTTTCTCTTCTTCTTGTCCGTTCCAGTCAAAATGGGCCTTCAATTTTGTTATATGAAATCATTCTATTCCACATCATATGATTTACCCTAAAGCTTTTGCATGAACCATATTTTATTTCAGAAGTACGTGTATAATGTGAAATAACTGGCGGGGAAATCCCCGCAGTACTGAATCCCTGATTTTTGAATTTCGTGTCATCTTAAACGAAGGACAACATTTCCTTCAATTTTGCTAACAAATAATTGTATTGCACATCATATGATTTACCCTGAAGCTTCTGCACGAATCATTTGTGTCCACACATGTATATTACTATATTAATTACAACTGTGTTCCTAATGTTTGGGTGCACACTGCATATGATCAATTTCCTGAATTGAACTGAATTCAACCTTGCCGGTCTTCAGACTGACAGATGATGGCATGCAGTTGTCAGTGTAGTTGTTCATGTACAGGGAGCTTTCTATGAATGAGTTGCAACCCCAAAAGGCTTAAAATTTATCAGGCACAGGCACAGACCCATGTCTGCCAATTTTGGCCATGGGGTATTGTCATCATCTTGTACGTACGTCCGTCCGTGAGCGAGATAGCCGGAAAACTGTTCCGCTGATGAATTCCAAATTTGGTATGCTTATTTACCTAGTCAAGGACCAGAAGCCTATAGAATTGGGACCTGATTGGGTGGGAACCTTAGCAGCCATCTTTAATTTCATGCAAAATGGATAATGATCCATATCTCGGAAACCATTCAACTGTTCAATACGAAATTTGATATACATCATCGATACATCAAGCAACTTTCAACGAATTACCAAACAGGCTTTTTTGATTAGCTGGGAACCCTGGAGGCCATCTTTAATTCATGCGAAATCGATAATGATAGCCTACATATCTCGGTTACCATTCAATTGTTTTATATGAAGGTTGGTATATATCATCGATACATCCAGATACTTTGAATCGGGACCTGATTGACTGAAAACCTTGGTGGCCATCTTTAATTTAGGCAAAATCATTAATGATCTCTATATCTGATTCCGTTGGAGTGCTCAGTGTAAAATTTGGTATACATCATTGATGCATCAAGAGACTTACGATGAATGACAGATCTGGTTTCTCTGATTGGGCGGAAATCTTGGCGGCCATCTTTAATTTATTCAAAATCTTTAATGATGTTTATCTCTGATACCATTCAAATGTTCTATACGAAACTTGATTTACAGCATCGATGTATGAAGAGACTTGCATTAATGAATAACCACATTAGTTCCTCTGAGTGACGGGAAGGATGGGCAACCATCTTTAATTTATGTAAAATCATTAATGATCTCTATCTCTGACACTGTTCAAATGCTCAATGTAAAATTTGGTATACATTATCGATGCATCATCTCGGTTACTTCTACACGATGTGCCTAGGATAAAGTACTATACTATACACAATTTTTTGTAATTCAGCATCGCAAAAAACCATCGATTGCGTTTTCATGGTAAACGGGTTAGGAAAGAACTAAAAATACACTTCAATGCAGAGTGATTTTGATTGACGCCAGAAATCGCTCAGAACGCTTCTTCGGCGATCTAGACCCCAGGAGCATCTGGGGCCTGGGCGGCCCCTGGATCCTCATCTAAAGTGCAATGATAGTGGCCGTACCACTTTGAATTTGCTTCCGACGCCCCCTGTATTAACAGACAGTGTCAACGTACTGTTCCAGCTGTCTCCCGTTCAGTGATTGGTCATTCGACCCCGCCATTTTAAACTAATACGAGCATTTTCATTGGATCACTATTAGATAAGACCCACCCCAATCTTCATACACAACCACGCGACTGTCTCAGTTGACTGATGACATAGCGCGGCCTCGTTTTTTGATTTCAAAATCTGCCGTCTAACTGGGAAAATGCTGTTGTTGCTGCATCAGCCGATCATTGGCCCCCTGTAGAAGATACTATAGGCTAATACATGTAGGCTACCATGCCATGAGATGATGCTTGGGATTGCATTTCGCTCACTTGCACCCTACAGGTGGCGACAACTGGTGGCAAATTTAAAATTTGGTTTCCGGGCAACAGGTTGATGCCTTCAGCTTCTCGTCAAATTTGGTTTGCAGATAATGCCTTGAGATGTCACTTGGGGATGCTTCTCGGTGCTTCACTGCATGGAAACTATATCACAGAAGCAATCAACTTTCAGTCAATCGTTCTGAGTTGATCTTAAAACTTGGGAAGGCAGAAAGACCCTTCCACATCCAACGCCTATGAAGCAGCAGTTCATGTATATCCCCTGAGACCAACAATGCTAAAAAATATTGCTGCCATTTCGGCGGGGGACCTAGCATCCTCTGGCTGCTTGTTGTGTCAGTAGATACATTAGGGGGACACGATGTGTCACATACCAAAATGTGGGTCAAGGTCACTGTGACCCCAAAATTGTGAAATTGTTAAAAATCATGATTTTTGTGTCCATTGAGAAATTATGGGGAGATGGTTTATCATGTACCAAAATTTAGGTCAAGGTCACTGTGACTTCAGAATCAAGAAATCTTTGAAAAGTATTTTTTTTTGTCAGTGGATACATTAGGGGGACATGTAGGTCAAGGCCGAACGAGAATGAGATTTATAAAAATCATGATTTCTTTTGTGTCCATTGATACATTGAGGGAAGACGATGTGTCCTGTACCAAAATTTAGGTCAAGGTCAAAGGTCAATGTCACTGTGACCCCAAAATCAGGAATTCATTACAAGTCACATTTTCGTATGCCTGTCGAAGACGAGGTCATGCAATGCGATGTTGCGTTCTATCCATTCATCCATTAACATTTGTTGTCCATGCGATAACTCTAGTTTCAAGGTATGGATTGGTACCAAACTTTGAGTATACCTTACTCGCATGGCAAAGAGGAGCCATACATCAATCGATCAACGGTCAAGGTCACAGTCACCCAAAACTGAATCAAGTATAAGATGTGATATATGTTACATTCTCAGAAGTACAAAATTGTAGACCTTTCTCTGGTGTGCTAGCTACCAATTGGAATGAAGGCTATTAAACAAACTTGAAATTTGGACCAATATAATTCCAGATATACGGGCGTATATTGAAGCCCCTTGGGCTCTTGTTTGTGAGTGGATTCAATAGGGGGAAATGAAGTGTTGCATATCAAAATATAGGTCAAGGTCGAAGGTCAAAGGTCATTGTGACCCAAAAATCAGGAAATTATTAAAAATAACATTTTTTTGTGTCAGTAGATATATTAGGTGGACTTAACGTGTCACATATTAAAATGTAGGTCAAGGTCAAATGTCAAGGTCACTGTGACCCCAAATTCGTGAAATTGTTAAAAATCTTGATTTTTTGTGTCCATTGATAAATTACGGGGAGATGGTTTGTCATGTACCAAAATTTAGGTCAAGGTCACTGTGACTCCAGAATCAAGAAATCTTTGAAAAGTACTTTTTTTTTGTGTCAGTAGATACATTACGGGGACATGATGTGTCACGTACCAAAATGTAGGTCAAGGCCGAATATCAAGGTCACGGTGACCCCCAAAATCATGAAATTCATAAAAATCGTGATTTTTTTGTGTCCATTGATACATTGACGGAAGACGATGTGTCATGCACCAAAGTTTAGGTCAAGGTCAAAGGTCAAGGTCACTGTGACCCCAAAATCATTAAGTCACATTTTCATATGCCTGTCGAAGACGAGGTCATGTAATGCGATGTTGCGTTCTGTCCATTCATCCATGTGATATCTCTAGTTTCAAGGTATGGAATGGTATCAGATACCTTACTCGCATGGCGAAGAGGAGACATACATCAATTTGTCAAATATCAAGGTCACAGTCCCCCAGAATTGAATCAAGTTTAGCTGACTATATGTGTTAGGTTGGAATATTCAGAGTTCTCTCTCCTACATGTATATGGCATTTGTCCTGTGGAGTTCTGTTTGAAACAGCTACATTTAGTTAAACTGTTGTGAAACAGAAACCATACATTTACTAGTTTAACGTGGAGAGGGGTCCTTTATGAACTTCATACTCGTTTATCAACTCAAGAACAAAGGTTTACTTCATCACTTTCTTCTTCCTTCATGAAAAATTCTCTCGTCTGAAAGAAATCCATTTGCAGGAAAAGTACTATTTTCTTGTGATTGACTATTGTCGATTTCATTGTGGGATATGTGAGCTCTCGGTTCTTGCTCCAAGGTCACCTAGTTTCCAAGAGTTCAGCTCATTTTAGTTTATCATTCAATTTTAGATGTGATATGTTACATTCTCAGAAGCACAAAATTGTAGACCTTTTTCCGGATTGCTAGCTACCAATTGGAATCCAGGCGATTAAACAACCTTCAAATTTGGACCAATGTAATTCCAGATATACAGGCGTATATTGAAGCTCTTTGGGCTCTTGTTCAGAATATTTTTGTTCTTTCACCATATTTTTTGTATGCGATATGTCAAATTATTTATTATAGTTCTCCAATGCATCCAACAGCCCACACTGAATTTATCATATTTTAATCATCTTGTACAAGCCACTGCTAATGCATCTTCTGCATTCAACCAAATCATTCAGGCTTTTACATATGCATTTTCCATTCATTGTGTACCAATAAACACTGACTAAAACTGTCTGGCTGAGGGGTTGTTGCACCTTTTAGGTGCTGCCTCATGTCGAAGATGAGATTGCGAGTTGCAATGGCGAGTTCTGTTCGTCTATCCATCAATGAACATTTGTTGCCTGTGCGATGTCTTCAGTTCCATGGTATGGATTTGTACCAATCTTTGGTTATACTTTACTCACGTGGCGAAAAGGAACTCTATTCATTTTGAGGTCAATAGGTCAAAGGTCAAGGTCACAGTAGCCCCAAAATGTATCCAGTTCAGCTGAATATATTGTTTGGTTGGACTATTCAGAGTTGTCTCCACTACATGTGTATGGCATTTTTACCCCTCGGCCAAAATTTGGCCGAAGGGTATTGTCGTCGTCATGTACGTCTGTCCGTCTGTCCGTCTGGCCGTCTGTCCGTCCGTCCGTCTGTCCGTCACACCTTTCTCGTTACCAAGATATCTTCAGAACGACTTACCCTAGGCACACCAAACTTGCAGTGCACATCCGTATGCTTGTGACCCAGAACCCTATTGAATCTGGACCTGATTGGTTAGAAACTTTGGCGGCCATCTTTAATTTATGCGAAACCATCACAGGTTTCTTGTTACCAAGATATCTTTAGAACGACTTACCCTAGGCACCCCAAACTTGCACTGCACATCCATATGCTCATGACCCAGAACCCTATTGAATCTGGACCTCATTGGTTGGAAACTTTGGCGGCCATATTTAATTTATGCGAAATCATTAATCTTGTGTATCTTAGGTACCATTTCTCTGTTCAGTGTGAAACTTGGTATAGATCATCGATGCATCAGGAAACTTCAAAGGAATGACCAAACCAGTTTCCCTGATTCGGTGAAAACCTTGGCGGCCATCTTTAATTTATGCAAAATCTTCAATGATATATATCTCTGATACCATTCAAGTGTTCTATACGAAACTTGGTATACAGCATCGATGTATCAAGAGATCTGCAATGTATAGCCACATCAGTTCCTCTGAGTGGCGGGAAGGATGGGCGGCCATCATTAATTTATGCAAAATCATTAATGATCTCTATCTCTGATACTGTTCGAGTGCTCGATGTAAAATTTGGTATATATCATCGAAGCATCAATAGACTTACGATAAATGGCGTTTCTGATTGGGCGGAACCTTGGCGGCCATCTTTAATTTATGCAAAATCTTCAATGATATATATATCTTTGATACCATTTCAGTGTTCTATATGAAACTTGGTATCCAGCATTGATGTATCAAGAGACTTGCAATGAATAACCACATCGGTTCCTCTGAGTGGTGGGAAGGATGGGCGGCCATCTTTAATTTATGCGAAATCATTAATGATCTATATCTCTGATACGGTTCAAGTGCTCAATGTAAAATTTGGTATACATCATCGATGTATCAATAGACAGTTCTGGTTTTTCTGCTTGGGCGGAAACCTTGGTGGCCATCTTTAATTTATGCAAAATCTTTAATGATGTTTATCTTTGATACCATTTCAGTGTTCTATATGAAACTTGGTATACAGAATCTATGTATCAAGAGACTTGCAATGAATAACCACATCAGTTTCTCTGAGTGGTGGGAAGGATGGGCAGCCATCTTTAATTTATGCGAAATCATTAGGGATCTCTATCTCAGATAATTTTCAAATGTTCGATGTAAAATTTGGTATACATCGTCGATGCATCAACAGACTTATGTAATGAATACCGGTTTCTCTGATTGGACGGAAACGTTTGAGGCCATTTCTAATGGCAAAATTTTTCATAATCTGTATATTTGTTACTTGACTGCTTGGTGTTCCTGAAGTCTTGTTTTAAATTGAATACATTATGAATGGCTGGCGCCCAGAGCCGAGGGGTTTTCAGATGCACAGCTTCGTATTTCCTGTGGAGTTGCCTCCCCTGTTTGATGCATGTATGAAATAGCTACATTCAGTTTAACTGTTGTTAAATAAAAACCATTAATTTACTAATTTAACTGAGAGATGGGTCCCTTATGAACTTTATATCCGTTTATTAACTGAAGAACAAATGTTTACTTCCTCACTTTTCTCACATTTTTCTTCCTTCATGAACAATTTTCTCACTTGAATCTATTTGAAGAAAAATTTATATTTTATTGTGGTCGATCATTGTCGATTTCAGTGTGGGATATGTGACCTCCCAGCTCTAGTTTCAAGGTCACATATTTACCAAGAATTAAGTCCCTTTCAGTTTATCATTGAATGCAACATGTAAGTGTTATATTCTCTGGATTGCTGGCTACCAATTGGGACCAAGGCCATTAAACAATTTGGACCTGTGTAATTCCACATGTACAGGCATGTGTTGAAGCCCCTGGGGCTCTTGTTTATATCCTAATAAGTTTGATCGCCCCCAGATTTTTTGGTGGGAAATTTCACTTCCTGTGATTGAATTATTAGAGGAATGAACGTACCATTCCCTTGTTCATGTATATAACATTACTAAATATTTTGCCTTCTTATGGTGATACCATTCCCATCATGATAAGAATAGGCCTCAGCTCCTCAGAGAGCTTGTCGTAAGAGGCAACTAACTGGGGCACCTGTGGGGTTCCCGGGTGTGAAAAGGAATAGGACCCCACCCGTGGAATCCCGGGTGTTAAAGGGAATAGGACCCTACCTGTGGGGTTCCCGGGTGTGAAAAGGAATAGGACCCCACCCGTGGAATCCCGGGTGTTAAAGGGAATAGGACCCTACCTGTGTGGTTTCCGGGTGTGAAATGGAACCAAACCTCGTGATATGACTGAATTAGTGTTGAAAGTGATGTTAAATCATATTCACTCACTCACTCCATCATGTTGCATTCAGTTAACCCATGCCACACAGTGGAATTAGAAATGAATCCTCATTTTGAATGTGATGAATTTTTCAGCTGGACAAGATTGCCACTCTCCCGCCACCAGATCATATGACCCTTGAGATGTTTGAACACTATTTCCCGGAACAGACACTGGCCGTCGACGAGCAAAGCATCTGGCCTCATATTCCCCCTGTACAACCGAAGAATGACCCAGAAATGCTTACTACCCAGAAAACGAAATTCTGGCTATTTTTAAGACGTGCTGCAGGAGTGAAAGATTAGTGATACATAAGTGCTGATATCCAGTGATTTCTACGTTCATCAGTTAGTTTGTTTTAGCAAAAGAAGTCTCCATTGTGTTCTTGGGCATGTAATTAGCATATTCAGGAGAAGTTCAAATTATCTCCCGTGAAAGACTTGAAATCTTGTGAAGGGATTACAGTTGGACACAACAGAAATAAAGTGTTTATTCAAGACCTCATCTTCAGTGTCTGTCATTATTGTCATTTCGTGATTAGAGTTGTTCCATAAAAAAGTATGTGGGAGAAAGATTTGTCAATGAAATTGTGAGAAGGGGAACCCCACTTTTGGTGGAAAAAATCAGTCTTTGACGCAGCCGCTGGATTGTCGTCATGAGCAGTTCATTTTCCCAGTAAGTGCAATTACTGTTCACGGGGTAAAGCATTTGATCACTGCTTCGGACATCGTAGAATGTGATTTCCATACATACGGCAGCACAACTCGCAATTTTAATCACAAGAAATTGCTTACAAAATTGTTTTGCTATTGAACATGTTCGACGGCATTCAAAATTTGTATCATTTCGTTCATTCCAACATTTTTATACGAGAATATAGTTTCAGAAACTATACAATTGTAAGAATAGAAGACTGGATTGGAAATGCGATCTTAGAAAGCGTATTTCTGGAAGAACTTGAATTGGCAAATCGTAAAGTGCCGTTGACAACTCCTTCTTTTGGATGATGGCAACTCCCCTCATTGGAAATCTTTACTTTATATGGAAACAAATTCACGCATATTTTGAGACCATATCTGTTTATTTACATTTAATACCTTAGTTAACTACATCTCAGAAATGAAGAACAGCCAGTGAAATGGCATTCAAACTTATTCGACGAAAAAAAAATCACGTTAAATAAAAAACGAAAGAGAGAGCAATCGTGGGCAGTCTGATTAAAACCTGATCTACAGAAACCGCTCCCCATTTTACTTGTCTCTGATGTACATCGGATGGGGAGCGTTCTTTTTAGGTCTGGTTTTAATCGGATTAGAGCAATGGTCAAAACGTAAAACTCTCACCCGGTTGAACAAACCAACGACGCCATTTAGACTAACACTCCCTTGATGATAGCCAGTATATCTGTAGCTAAGATTCATAGCGTCTCCCTTCCCTCAACGCTATGCCGACGACAAATACATTTCCCTGGTGGTAACTCGAACATCTCCATGGCGCACTTATTATTACCTTTGCGCCCTATTGGACCTTCATTAACTTGAGAAAAAGGGCCGCCATGAATAAAAATACCATAATCGATGTTGTGATCATCATCCCCTGTATACACGGGGTCTATTATGACGGAAATGCCCATCTTCTTGACCCTCGATTTCAAGTGATTTTGAGGCTCCATAGGGATAATTTTAACGTCTGTAATTAATATATGACCGACGAAGGGCCATTTAGTTTGCCATTTCTGTATTTTTATTCATGGCGGCCCATTTTCTCAAGTTAGTGAAGGTCCACCAGGGCGCAAAGTTAATAATAAGTGCGCCATGCAGATGTTCGAGTTACCACCAGGGAAATGTATTTGTCGTCGGCATAGCGTTGAGGGAAGGGAGACGCTATGAATCTTAGCTAGTATATCTGCACCTAAGAAAGGGAAATTGAGTGGAATCGAATGGAAACAACATGTACATAGAGGGCCATTAATAGAATCATATGACAGCCATGATACTATAGACCAGAATCAATTAATGTACGGATGATTTTTGTGATATCACAAAATACCAACAGGGTTCAAAATCTTACGGCACATCAGAGCACGCGGCACACCACAGCGCGGCACGGCAGAGAACTTTCTATAAGGGGGGGGTAAATCTTGCGTGGCTAGGAGACCACTGGGCACTTCAGGGGACGTTTTATCAACGCACAGGGGCACATCAGGGAACACTCGGCACTTCAGACGGCGGCTTATGCAGTTTGGATTCCCGCTGACCGCGTAACCGGCAGATTGACGCTCCACAAGACCTCTGATCATAGTAATAATGACCTGATTAATTATACCGGATTACGTTCAACATTGGTCACAATATATGGCATAAGAGGTACATTTAGTGAAGACTTGGCTAATTTACAATAGATTACGATTATAAGTGGCTATAAACTTAAATGAATATAGCTTCTTATTGGTATTTTCTCTGTAATTCGTATTTGGGTTAGCCCCAGCAGGGACCTAATGATACTGTCATTAGGTCCCACGTACATCCTAGCCACCATCGTCGTGTAGAAGCCCGAATCGTATAAACAATGATTTAGTTGTTCCTTACCATGCATTTTCCGATAAAACGTATCATGAACTAGTCCGAATCGTCCGAACGGCCAACATCTGTTGTCTTTTGGAGTGGGTTTCGCCGCCTTTTGTACCAGTCGCCGCTGAAAATTTCAAACAGCTCCGCCATGTTTGTTTCCACGCCGGAGTGTCAACTGCGCAAACGGTGGCGTGTATGGTGTTTATTGCGGTCACCGTTTGCGCAGTTGACACTCCGGCGTGGAAACAAACATGGCGGAGCTGTTTGAAATTTTCAGCGGCGACTGGTACAAAAGGCGGCGAAACCCACTCCAAAAGACAACAGATGTTGGCCGTTCGGACGATTCGGACTAGTTCATGATACGTTTTATCGGAAAATGCATGGTAGGGAACAACTAAATCATTGTTTATACGATTCGGGCTTCTACACGACGATGGTGGCTAGGATGTACGTGGGACCTAATGACAGTATCATTAGGTCCCTGCTGGGGCTAGTATTTGGGTCAAATTTTATCATGGCTAAAACAATCGCAAAATTTGTCTACAACTGTTTCAGCCTCTTGGGTTAATGTACATATAAATATATACACCTCACTCACGGGTATTTTAATTTCGGGTAAATGGAAACCCTTTATATATTTGCATGTTTTATCTGCTGTCTGATGTTTGTAGTTATATATGTTTTATTATGTTTATATGTGTGTATGATTGCGTTTTAGCTCTGATGGGCACAACTTTTATGCAAATAAACAATTCTATTCTATTTGTGATTTCTCCAGTCATACAATCTTATAGTCTCGCTAAAAGTCTCATCTACCTCAAAATTGATTTTATGTGATCAAATCAAATGTATACGTTGCCACATATAATTGTATAACAACGATTATTTTGTGCAGCAAAATATACCAAAATAAGACCTATCCGTATATTGTCCTAGGCAAAATATATAATTCCAAGTGGGGAAAACGGCACACCACAGAACGGATACTGGCGCGACCAAGCGGCACATCACAGCACGGCACACCAGAGAACATTCTATAAGGGGGATAAATCTTGCGTGGCTAGGAGACCATTGGGCACTTCAGGAGACCTTCCTTCCTCAGATGATTACCAGCTTGTGAAAGAATTAGCCAAATCATGGATATATTTGTCACTATTTCATTTCTGGGTAAACCGGGAATATTTGCAGAAGACGCTTCTTTGAATGGACCCAACAGGTCAGCTATTTATTCACTAGTAGGCTTAGTAGGTCATCTTCATATGCAGATTTGGTATCACCAATGGGCTCATGTGCCGCGTGACCAAATAGATCAATGTCACCCTTGTATTCAGTGACACTTTGTACAGCCTTTTTACCATCTACTGATAAGATTTATTGCTCAAATCTACACCTGCTATTGTTATGCCATTATCTTCCTATGGAGATCCTACTGCAGACTAAAAGTTCTCACCCTCTGGAGCCTCAGCCACAGGTTACACTGCGCCTGCGCCCATGATACACTGGTTGGAGAGATTTCTGGAAGTTGGACTGATTGTCACCCGACTATAGTTTTGGGGTCCATCCGGGCGTGTTTCCGTGCGACGTTGTTTCTGGACAATAACTTCTGAAAATTTGGTATGTGGGTACCTTGACTAAGATCTCAATTGAGATTGTTTTTCACACCGATCCTCGCATAGGTGGCGCCACTTGGGGGCCAACTTAAAATTTGGTTTCCGGTCAATAACTTTTGAAAACCTGAATGGATTCTGTTCAAATTTGGTATATGGGTACCTCGCTTCAAGATCTCGATTGGGATTGTTTTCCACACCAATCCGCATATAGGTGATGCAACCGGGGGAGTTAAAATTTTGTTTTCTGGACATTTAACTTTTACTGAATGGATTCTTTTCAAATATGGTATATGTGTACCTCGCCTCAACATGTCGCTTGGGATTGTTTTTCACGCCAATCCGCATATAGGTGGCGCAACCTGGGGAAGCCAAGTTAAAATTTTGTTTCCGAACAATAACTTGGAAAAACTATTTAATGACATTTTGGCCCAATGAGGTGCAGTTTGGAGTGCCAAAATGGGATATCACGTACGAAATATATTTTTCAGTCATCTTAAAGTATATTATCTTGGCTTAATCTCTGAGTATTTTGTAGGCCCTGGGTCTTATGTTTTTTTAATAACAGCATCTTGAAGTGATGGATTTGTGCAGAATCGTCTATTTTGATGTGAAAATGGCACATTCTTCTCTCTGTAAACATATGAAGCCAGTCCAGAACCAAAACCGTGTTTGGGAAACAATAAACTATTGACACAGTTACTATTTCGAAGTTAAGTTTATCTTGGTTTTCGACTTGCTTCATATGTTTATGAAGAGAAAAGTGTGCTGTTTTCACCTCAAAATAGACGATTTTGCAGAAATCCACTACTTTCAAGATGCTATTATTGAATAACCGTAAGACCTATGGCCTACAAAATACTCAGAGCATCAGACAAGATAATATACTTTACGCTAACTGAAAAATTTCCTTCATACATAAGATTTCATTTTTGGCACTCTAAACCTCATGGGAGCCAAAATCTCATTGAACTACGCCAGGTCCTAGGCTATGTGGGTACCTCGCCTCAAGATCTCGCTTGGGATTGTTTTTCACACCAATCCACCTATAGGTGGCGCCACCTGGGGGGCAAATTTAAAATTATATTTCTGGATAATAACATTTGAAAAACTGAAATTCTTTTCAAATTTGGTATGTGGGTATGTCACCTTAAGATCTTCCCTGGGACTGTTTTTCACGGTGATCCACCTCTAGCTGGAGCCACCTGGTAGCCAAGTCCGAATATGTGGGTACCTTGCCCCCTCAAGATCTCTCTTGGGATTGTTTTCCATGCCTATCCACGTTTCGGTAACGACACCTATGGGCCAAGTTCAATTTTGTTCCCGGACAATAACTTCTGAAAACCTTACCAGATTAGGCTAAATTCGATAATTTTGGGTACGGTAATTCCCCTAATAATTCGATCACTGGAAGTGCAGCAAAAATGGCGTATATCTGGAAATATTCTTCAAGGCACCAGCTACAAAGTGTCACATTATTGTCATTCTAGGACTTTTCTTCAATTTGAATGAAGAATGGGAATGTTACTTTTGCTCTGTGTTTGAATAACCGAGTTGAAAAGTGAACTTCCTGTGATTGAATTATTAGGGGAATTACCGTACCTTGCCACTGGACCTCACTTAGGATTGCTCTCCATGCTGGGTACTGAACGTTACGGTTCCAAGCCAAATCAACTGTTTCAAGCCAAATCAACTGTTTCAAATCAACGTCGGGGGACTTCAACCCCTCAGGTTTTCATCGAAATTCCTAATTGTGGCTTGTGGTGGCACGGCAAATTTATTTTTTATTCTTCTGGACTGAAATTTCCTCCTGTTTGCTCGCCAGACAAAACGGTTCCAAGACTTTTCAATCTCTACCCCCCAACCCTATATATCATTAAAAAGTGTCCTTCAAACATGGACTTTCCAGAAATTCAAAGTATCATTTGAAGCGAAAACCACCATGTAATTCAACTCTCCATTTTCTTTTTAACGGGATTTTTTTTCGTTGAGTTAGTTCGATTGCCGATTAACTGGCTGGTCATATCAATTCTGGAATGCAGTCAACAAGGTTTCATTTGACGACACGTCAGTAAATCGATATGGTCTCAAAATATGTGTGAATTTGTTTCTGTATGAAGTGAAGATTCCAATAGGTGGAGTTGCCATCATTCAGAAGAGGGAGTTGTCAACAGCCTTTTATGATTTGCCAATTTCTTCCAGAAATATGCTTTCTAAGATCGTCTTCCCAGTCCAGTCTTGTGTTCTTACAATTTTATCGTTTCTGAAACTATATTCTCGTAGCGGTATCAAAAGATCGGAATGAACAAAATTGATAAAAACTTTGAATGCTGTTGAACGTGTTCAACTGAAAGAACAATTTTGTAAGCATTTTTTTTGGTGATTAAGATTGCGAATTGTGCTGACGTATGTGTGCAAATTGCATTCTACAATGTCCGAAGAGTGATTAAATACTTTACCCCATGAAAAGTAATCATACTTACTGAGAAAATGAACTGCTAGTGACGATGACTGATTTTTTTTTTTACCAAAAGTGGGATGGCATGTGGACTGGATGATTATGAAACTTGGTACACATGTTGGGAAATATATCGGACAAATATATGTAAAGGTGGATTTTAGCAAATTTGGCACTGCACATGAACAATTTGGCATGAAAAATGTTAATAAATTAATAACAAAAACAGGATTGAAAAACAACTATATAGTTTGAAAGGAAATAATAACCAATCAGAGAAAAGAAGAAAAAAAATATTGTTTTCTTGGTTCTTTGAATTTCAGATTTTACTTTTACCATATATTCTTAAACAGCAAACTGAAGTACAAAGCACACCTCTTACAGGTTGGACAGTCGATTTTCATATTTTGCTTTTAGATTTTCAAAAATATCTCCATGGTAATAAAGTTGTCGGCTCATTTTTATACGCCCGCCAAAAGGCGGACGTATTATGTGATGGCGGTTTCCGTCCGTCTGTCCGCCGTGTCCGGTCTATATCTGGGACAGTTTTCTGTCTACAGTTCTAATTTTTGGTGAGTGGATATCCTATGGGGAGACGATGTGTCGCGCACCAAAATGAAGGTCCATGTCAGAGGTCAAAGGTCACTGGCCTAAAAAACAGGAAATCACTGAAGTGTTCGTGTCCGGTCTATATCTGTGAACATTTTCTATCCACAGTTGCAAATTTTTGTGAGTGGATTTGCTAGGTGAAGACGATGTGTCGCGTGTCGCCTAAAATCAGGAAATCGTTGACAGTTTTCTATCTACAGTTCTAATTTTTGGTGAGTGGATGCCCTAGGGGGCAACGATGTGTTGCATACCAAATGTAGGTCGAGGTCAAAGGTCAGTGTGACTGAAAAATCAGGAAATCATTAAAAATTTCTAAATTTTTTTGATTGGATTCAATAGGGGGAAATGAAGTGTCGCATACAAAAATATAGGTCAAGGTCAAAGGTTAGTCCCCAAAATCAGGAAATTATTAAAAATAACATTTCTTTGTGTCAGTAGATACATTAGGGGGACACGATGTGCACATATCAAAATGTAGGTCAAGGTCAAAGGTCAAGGTCACTGTGACCCCAAACTGTGAAATGGTTAAAAATCATGGTTTTTTGAGCCCATTGAGAAATTACGGGTAGCCGTTTTGTCATGTACCAAACTTTAGATTTGATTCCCAAATCTTAAACCTGTTTCAATTCATGCCTAATAATCTCCGTCAGGAAGATGATACAACGTAGAAAACGGAAGTTAAAACTAAAAGTTAGCTCCCCTAGCGGAGAGTTGTCCGCCCCTAGGAGAGCTCTCCCATCTATTCCAGCGGCATTACTATAAAGGCTCTGCTCAAACCATTCTCGTTCTCTATTCTCTGTTGTACCTCGACCAGTACACATCAAGGAAGTGTTTATACAACCTGGGTTGTTGTTGTAACGACCCGCAGTATCCTTATCGGTTTTGACTTGTGTTCTTTCTAGTCGGAAATTCTTTCATTATTGTCGGAAATTCTTTCATTAGTTATGTCTGAGATTCCGATTTCTAATGCATGTAATTCGTGTGTGAAATGTTGGTCCAGTTTGGACGCCCACACGGTTTGTTTTTCTTGTAAAGAGTTGTGTTATCGGCGAAGTACTTGCGCCGAGTGTGTATTATGGGACCCGTTAGCGTGGGGAAATTACGCCCAGGCTAGACGGGCTTACCTTTTGCAGGCCTTCGGAAGTCGACAGACGCCTGTTGGAAATTGCTCTTGTAAATGACATGAAAGCTAACGAAGATATCGTTGGAATTGGATTAAATGTTTCCCATGGTCTTAGTAATCAGAACTCGCCCGCCTCTGTAAATATACCGCCTAGCGGGACGGTTCTACGTCTAGATAAATCACAGATTTTAGACAGCCTACCATGTACGGGTTTGGCTATGTCTGCAGCCAAACCGGTTCCTTTGTCTACTTCGACAAAGACTTCTCCAAACCTGCCGTGCCTGAGCAATCCATTGTTCTCGTCGGACAAAAGAATGCAGTGGGTTCGCATATTATCTCGACCTCTCCATTGTCTTTTGGTTTTCACACTCCGTTACCTCTAAACGAAATAAACGTCGTCGTGTCGGTTTCTCCTTTGCGGGTTAAATCATAACGCAGTTCTAAATCCGTTTCTCGTTTTATGGTGGGTCGTTCGGACCTACCTTTGAGTGTCAAAATTGCTGTCTTGCGGTTTCGTCTATCGATGAATCAGCGATTTTATTATAGCGTAAATGACATGTTACGGGACTTCAATTTTAGAGGATTGAGTTGGCATGAATTGAGACAGGTTTGATTTGGTAACAAATAGAAACATTGTTTATAAATGTTTGATATTTCAACCAATTTCCATCATTAAATATCCAATCTGTCGGCGATTATTGCTAATTAAAATAGTGCATACTGCTTACGAAATCGGTGAGAATTAGACCGGGAATTCTAGTACTATTTTTTTTTGGCCTTCCCGTTCTCCGGTATGCCGTTCTCGTACTTCGACTCGACGTTCTCCTACACCACCACGCCGTTTGCCACGTCTTTCGGTCTCACCTTCTTATATAGGTCACCACGTTCGTCAGTCGCAGACTCCGTTTCTTATCATGCGGTTGTCCACGATTTGTCAACCTCTCGCTGAAGTTATATCACTCGTTCGCCCATTCCGGTCTCGTCGAGTTCATCTGTTGATTCCTTTTCTTCAGTGCAAAGTTAGGAACATACGTCAATGATGGTTTTTCGGATAAATTGGATGCGCTTTTAGCGTTGGTGCCGGATATGCCGTCTGCTTCGAATAATGGTCTTCCTCGTATTAAATGTCAGACAAAAGAATGCTTCCTCGCCGTATGTTATCTCACCTATGTCATTTTTGTCAATGGTTCGATGGTGATTAAATTAATATTTTGGGGATAGTTTTCTTTCACATTTCTGTCTTCTTTCAAAATTTTGTCTGGGCAAATTTTTAGACTTCACATGGTCTGTTTTTCCATCTGCCATGTGTTTATTGTCTTCGGACGTACGTCGCTAAATTAATTGGCTCTTGTCGGAGTTTTCAAAGTTCCTATATCTTGAAATTATTGCCCGACGATATTTTCTAAAGTCAATATGAATCTCGGGCTTATCTGATGACACAGTCCTGCGTGATGGAGACAATGTGTATTCAATATCACGTCTCCACACGAACAATGAGTTCGACCCGCTGTGTTTGTTGTGGGTTTTTACGGGCTCTCGCGACCTCGTTTATTATTGCTCAATTTGTGACAGATTTGTATTTAGTCCCCGGCATTTCTGTAAGTCTGCCTTTTAGTGCTGAACTTTTAAGGCCTATTGTGATCTCTACATTAAACGAACAGGGTTGTTTCGTTGATTCATGAATTTTATTCATTGAGTTTGTGTAAATCTCAAGTAGGATTGTAAATAGTATCCTCACCGGCGGGGGTTTCGTCTTTTCCCGCCGGGGAGATCTGATACTTTATTTGCAGCCCGTCAACGTTCATGTTGTTGTTGTAACTTCTGTTCGGACTAGCAGTTTTGGTAGGTTCACCTTCATACATTCAGTTCCTTGGTCCTACCAAAATGTAATCTCTTGTTATATCAAGTATTATTACGTTGATTTTGATATACTGTGTTCAAGAGAGATCTTACAGAGGTTTTTATATGCCTTTCATGCTGACATGAATATGAAGCGTGATTGTTGCATTTGTGTTACGTAATCACAACTCAACCCTATTTACTACGACTCTTTGTCGCATCTTAATGAGCTTCTTTACTGATCTCTTTATGTAATTAAGGGTCTGTCGAACAACAATGAGATCATGTGTTGGTTTACGTGAGTAAGTAAACCTATTCACCCACTCACCCTTGCTATTGTGAAAGTGTGATATTCTTGAAACACAAATGTCTGATTATTTACATTGTGATTTGTTTTGTTTCACACCAAGTTGGTCCCATCTGTATACTGTATTACGCTTATAATTCAGATGGAGTTATGCACTAATTTTAATTTCTTCCCTATGAGAAAATTTAAAATTACTAGCGTGAGTGGGAATGTATTTGGCCGGCCAAGGATCAAGTCTAATGACACGTAAGTCGTGAAGTCTTCTATGGTTTCTTTCTACCAAGTATGTATTACCGGTACAGTCTACTAGAGCATCAAACTGCTTTTAGTAATGTTCTTACTGTTCTTCTTCTTCTCGACCAATTGTTCGTGTTGGGTCATTTCAAATTCTAAATTTTTGAATAACCTCACTTTCCTGCCGGCGAGAGACTTAAATGTATTTCCTCTCTTCGGGAATTTAAAATTCTTTAAGGATCTTTCTTGGTTACCTGGAAAATCTTTGTTCTGGATGTCGGTTGTGTGACTATTTGGTTATTAATAGTAACATTGTTGTAAATGTTTAATATTCTCTCCATATAAAACTCCAGTACTGAATTTCATGTACAGGAGACAAATTACATCGGGAGAGGTCATAATGTAACCATATTCATTGACACATTATTTCATGTTCACTGACACAAAGATCCATAATCCCATTTATCTCATTGAGCTTACATTTGGTGATTAACGCTACAAACATTTAATATGTTCATCTCTACTGCGTTTAAAGAGAAGGAAAATTATTACAATCGACTTCGGGGTTACTGTTTGCAACGCCCTTCTGTTACGTCGTGTACTTTTATAAGTGTGTATCCTGCTCCATTATGAGCATGTATATACATTAAGTTGTTGTGAATGAGGAAATCACTACGTTGTTTATCATATACAACGTTTCTCGCATTTTTTCACATTACGCTTTCCTATTACACCTTGACGACATGTTCATTACGCCGTCATGTGTCTGTCATACACCTGTGCGTCGTTCTATTACATCGGTTAGACGTTTCCGGTACGCCATAACGCCGTTTGTCACGTCATTTCTTCATTTGCGAGATGCATATTTTATATCCATTCATCGGCACTTCCTTTGATTCTCCATCGTCGGTCGTCGGCGGGAGGGGAAGTCCGTTCGTTTGGCGTCAACCTTCCACTTGTATCAATTCCTCTCGGATTTTTCACATTGTGATTTACTTAGGTTCGTCGTTACTCTACGAAGAGAGTTCTGTTCAGACCTTGTTGTTTCCAGTCTGGAGTTCAGAATATCAAAATTGTATTGGAATCAGCAGTATTTGGTCAAATACTGTTATATGGAATAGGTCTTTGGATTATGGACGTGGATATTCTCTGAGGACGACGGCGGGATAATTGTGAATGACGGACTAGTCGCCTTTAATTGAATTCAGCACAGTGTTGTATTAACACAGAACCATGTTGACTTTAACACACAAACATTATGTTGAGATCCATTTACCTTAGGATTGTGCTTAAACAACACAATGTTTTCGTGGTGTACTTGGGGGACAGTTTTTCCGACTTTCTCCATCAAGTATTTTATTCCTGTATAGACCGTTACACCAATGGTTAGACTTTGACATTATGGTTCTGTCATCAACCTTAAAGGGGAATGTTATCACAATTTTTGAAAGGCTAAAACCAATAAAAAGCAGTTCCCTGTTGCCTGCTTTATTTTTTAGAATTATTTTCAAAATTTTAGCGATGATGCAATATCCTGAAATACAGCTCCAAAGTGCCTGATTTTTACCCCCAGTAAATCCGCCTGGCGATTACCCTGTGACGTCACACAGTGAAGCGGCCAGAGTCAAACATGGCGGATAACACAGACAGCGGTACAAGCTCTGACACAGATTCCGATTTCAGCGTTAACCACATTGAAGACTGTGACGTTGGAGAGAGAGAGAGAGAGAGAGAGAGAGAGAGAGAGAGAATTAGGGTTTAACGTCGCATTCAGCAATATTTCAGCTATATAGCGACCTGTGACGTTGGAGATTATACAGGTCTTGGAACTGAATAGAATGCAGAGGCAGTAAGCGATCATGAAACTAAAGGAGAAGGAGAATCTATCGAGTCATATAGATTTGAGCCATATGTACAAGCGAATCTGGGGTCAAACTGGGTCGTCCTGATGTCAGGCCTGTTTCAAGCCTGTGGCAGGCCGTGTCAGGCTGTGGCAGGCCGGTTTAAATACACTGATTACATGCTTTATACACGAAATTACAACTATCCGTGGATCTTACAATAATATTTATACATTTCTGCTTTTATCTGGCATTTTTTTAGGCATAAATCAGTTATTATAATGCACAGGATCGTAAATTTACTCTTCCGTGCTAAAAAAAACTTCTAAATAATATAGCAAAAAGGAAACTAGGCCGGCCTGGCTTATTGTGGATGTCACTATAATATATATATTCATTTAAAATCTACAGATAATTTGTTATTGTAAGAGCATATTATGTAGTTATTTACGCCTTTATTTTTATATGTGTGTGTTTATTGACATTGTATGGTTCATTATTTTTCAATTCTTACGGGACGGACAGATTGTTATACCGTGGCAGGCCGGCTTATTTACATTGCTTACGTGCTTAATTTTATTATGTGTTTGTCAATTATTGTTAGCGATTTGATGTTAAAACGAGAGCTAATCCATACCTGTGGATAAGTTCTCTCAAATGAAAACAAAGTTTAAATTCCAAAGGAAGCTATTTGATGTTGAAACAATAACTAACTCACCTGTGGGGAAGCCCAGTTTATTTCTTTTGGACACCCTGTTGCTGAACGCGCGACGTTAAACCTTAATTCTCTCACTCTCCCTCTTGGACACCCTCACATAAAAAATTGTTTGCTTCACACCTTTCTGTTAGTTTCAGTTACTCTTCCGGGTGATCAATTTCAATTTATTGTATCAAAAAAAAATAGAATGTATGTGCTCACATGGAGATACAAAAAGACACCAAATAATCAGGATAAGCTGGTGCCAGAAGTGAATTTCCTATATACGGGAATAAGTTGATTAAAAGTACATTGATTATTACAGTTCAGTTAATAGCTGTAAGATATAGGATTCAGGATTGGCTGTTCGATCACTCCGTGGGACTGATGCAAAATTTCAAGAGTGGAAGATTAAATCTTCGGTAGAGGAGACGATGGAAGCGGTGTGGGCCCAAACATCCAGGGAGATTTACAGTGCTTGTCTGCGGGAACGGTTTGTCGCTTGCCGAGTCCACGAGGTCGATCGTCCCTGTAAAAACTCACGCACTCCGGCAGACTGAGGGGTTGTCTATTTTCTCTTTCTGATAAAGATTTATTTGTCTTGATCTTGGAAATAGCTTCTTTCAGTATAGGGGGATATCCACACATTCTTGCCATCTCTGTTGTTGCATAGCTGTCGTCAGTCTAGTGAGCGAAATAAATGCGAGACCATTTCGTTGGCTTTCCCCACGTGTTTTGCACAAATTTCGTCGAATTTCTCCCCGATTTTTCCCCGTTTGGCCACGAGTGCAACTTGAATCCATCTCCATTCGTGTTGCTACACCCTCCAACAACACACCGACGAGGTATGATGCCTCCAAAGTACGAGAATACAGTCGAAAAATCGAAAAATATTGGAGCAGATTTTAGTTGTTTACGTATGCTAATGCTAATGCTATGGCGGACTGGTTCACTCTGTGACGTCATGGGTTAAAGGTCACCGCTTTGACAGGCTCGTGGTAGGAACGCGTTTAAATCGCCAAATTTACCGTTTTGAAGTTCGGAGATCGGGGGGAAAACTATATAGTCGATTTCTTATAGTATCAAGGTATATATTAACGTTTACATAGGTCCGGCGATAACATTCCCCTTTAAGGTTGTTTATTATATGTAGGACCTTACTCACTACGTTCGTTTTTCGGGTTCGGTCTCTACAGCGGATTTATTTGTCCTGGTGCCGAGGACGTGATACCGTTCCCGACTCTATTTCCCTCGTA
>JAVTVY010007196.1:0-49192 GCA_036873755.1 Hanleya hanleyi
AAACTTGGTTTTATTATTATCACCACAATATCAACTTGGTAATTGTATTCTGCTCGGGTTCTCAGTTATAACGGACCAGACTCGCTCGACCATAACCATCAGTCTTGACTGGACACATTGACCACCGACCACGCTACAATTGGTGGCATCATAATGGGATCCTGTTGGAAACTGGACCCTCCATAACCCAGAGCAGAAAATGGCATCACAATTTTCCCCAACGGACAAGGCTAAGGGAGACTACTCTACCAAACCAGTTGGAAAAGATTTGCTTGGTGATGAATTATATGATGTTGAAATAGAGGTAAACTTTCCGGCAGCTGATAGCCTCAGTAGCCCTTCTCTAGGAGGGAGAGATAACCCAAATGTCTCTCCCAGACAGGACTCATTACCACTGACTGTTAAGTCAGTAGATTTACAGGCCCTCAAGGAATCCCTGGAGCACCTCCGTCAAACGGAGAAAGAAGTGGTGAAACAAATCGATGAATTTGAAAGGTCAAACAGTGTTGTGGACCACCTCCTAGACAAATCAACAGAGGTTGACGTTCCGCACATTTCCCTGGCACATTCGGCTAGCCAAATAAACTCGGGAGGGTCACGTCGTGAGATTTATCGTGTAAGCCCTGATGTAAGGGATGGACGGTCCCCATATCCCAGTCAATCTGGAGGTCAGCTATGTGACTCTCAGCAGGATAGACAACTTATGTCTATCAGGCAACTTGGAGACGACGAAGAACCCCTGCAGGGAAATAACCAACATGCCGCCGATAGATCTGCGATGAGCCAACCAAATATTGAGGGGACGGATTTGGCAGGATCAAAGATTCGGACATGTTGAAGATGCACCACTTGGTCAGATGTCTCAAAGACTTACCAGGACTGGAAGCACAACAAGGCCAGGTCACAATGCAGGTTATGGGGTAAATGCTCATAATCAAGATACCAGGGATAATAACTCCTATGGTACTTATCACGCTTCAGAGGATTTCCAGAGATATCGAAAACCGAAGAACCCGGCAACTTTCGATGGATCGGCGGGCTGGCATGATCACCTTGTACACTTTGAAATGGTTGCAGAAATAAATAGATGGGACAATGCTACCAAGGCATTGGAACTAGCAACAAGTTCACGTGGACGAGCACAAGGCATTCTCAGTGACCTAGAACCTCACCAACGCAGAAACTATAGGGAACTAGTAGCTGCTCTTACATCAAGATTTGAACCTGAGAACCAATCTGAGATGTTCCGTGCACAAATGAAGCATCGTCTGCGAAAGAAGTCTGAACCGCTGACCGAATTAGCCCAGGATATAAAGAAGTTGGTTCGTAAAGCCTACCCAGTAGCCTCAAGTGAAACACGAGAGAAATTAGCTCGAGACGGTTTCATAGATTCCCTGAATGACTCTGAACTAGAATGGTCCATTTACCAGGGCAAACCAGAAAGTCTTGAAGAAGCAGTTAAAATTGCACTAGAATATTAAGCTTTTCAGAATGCAAGAAAGTGCAAGTCACAGGGAATGGCATTGAGAATGCAGCGTGAATCGCTGACTGGTGACATAACCAATTTGGATACAAGTGAAGGGAACCATGGTAATGACCCATTAATGAACAAACTGGCAGAACGACTTGCCAGGATTGAGACCAGTTTGACAACAGTCGAAGCTAAGGGCTACAAATCACGCAGAAGACCTGGAAAATGTCATTTTTGTGAAATTGAGGGACACTGGAAGGCGGAATGCCGGAAGCGAAAGTAACAACAGTCCAGGAACAATGCAGCTGAAAATGACAGCCACAATGGGCAACCACGTGGTAACCAACTAAGTACTTCCAAGTCGGGAAATGGCCAGTAGCTGGTGCCGAGGGCCAGACGCCAGCTAAAACCCAAAATATTGGGTCCAACACAGAGAAATTTAGTTAGCATTCACCAAACGCTATATAGACGATCTTCTCGCTGTGGATAATCGCTATATAAATGACGCAGTGAAGGATATATATCCACCTTCACTGGATTTGAAGGAAACTATAGATAGCCCTACAGGCACATCTTATTTAGATCTCTATCTCTATAAAAATGAAGCGGGCATTCTCTCTCGTCGACTTTATGACAAAAGAGATGATTACAATTTCGACATCGTAAACTATCCCTTTCTGGATAGTAATATTCCAGTGGGACCTGCATATGGCCTATACATATCTCGCTTAGTAGCATTTGCTAGATCCTGTGTTAAATGTGATGACTTTAATCAACGTCACAAAACATTGTTGCAGAAACTTATAAAACAGGGCTATTCCATCAAGCGCCTCCACTCAAAGTTTCTCAAATTTGGCGATACATATCGCATGCTGATAGCAAAATACGAACGTAGCGTGCAAGATCTATGGCGCTACGTTTCGTAACTTGTGTCTAATTCCGCTTAACCCGGGGCTAGGGGCCGTATGAACCCATGTACTTCCAGATCCTCATGGTACTCATATGAACAGTCACAATCAAAGCGTGACTGAGATACATCATTCTTTAGATGACGACTTTACAACGAATATTATGGATTAAGAATACTTATCAGCGATACGGATTTGATATTTTTGGAACATCATGATGTCTTGCCGGCATCATTGAAAACTGTTAACCGCTTCTCTCTTGCAGGAAACAAGCCTATGTTTATGTATACTATGATTGTCTTTTTGAATTTGGTGCTAATACTGTTATGTGGAAAATGGAATAGGTCTTTGGATTATGGACGCGGATATTCTCTAATGGACGACGGCTGGATTATGAATGACGGACTAGACGCTTGTAATTTTCCTACCAACAGAGGTCAATGGGGTAAAAGTGAATTGCCTGATTGATACCGAGTCATCATTTTCGGTCTTACATTCAAAGAAATATCACGCCATACCAACAGAGAATCGACCTCCCATAGAACCTGGTTGTGGTCACATAAAAATGGCAGATAGTGGACTAATGAAAATTTTGGGACAAACTGCCGTGACCATTACACTACTTGCAGACATGACAGCACAACAAACGATGCTCATTGCTGACATAGACGTTCCTGCTGTACTGGGTTATGACTTCTTGCAGGGATACAACTGTAACCTCAATATGGGTGTTGGTACACTGACAGTGAACGACAGACTTGTGCCCTGTGCTCTGGAGAGCCGCTTGCCTTCCATCTTCCGAGTATCTGTAGGAGAAACCGTCATTATTCCACCAAACAGTGAGACACTGATTCCTGTAACATCTGTGACGATTCTTCGACTATCATGGCTGGTGTGGTGGAAGTCAGTGAAACTTTTGTGCAATCCAAGGGCATGATGCTTGCCAGAGCTGTTGTAGATCCAAGTACAGGATGTATTCCCTTAAGAGTGGCAAATTTTGATGACCAACCAAAGACGTTATACAGGGATACACACATAGCCACTTGTCAGCCAATAGAGGGGATAGTTGACTACAATGAAGATGGGGAAATGAAACACGGCAGACTGAACCATTTCGCAATTACTAAGGGAGAAGTACCTGCCCATGTTGGAGATTTATACCAAGCGGCGGTTCAGAACTTGATGCCAAAGGAACGGGACCAAGTCCAGCAACTCTTGTCACACCACCAGACTGCCTTTGCCAAAGACAAAGATGACCTTGGTCGAACCAACATCGTCAAACATACAATAAACACTGTTGATGCTGCTCCCATCAGGATGCATCCTAGACGGTTACCACTCTCCAAACGTCAAGATGTTGAGAATGAAGTTTCATCAATGTGTGATAGAGGAATCAACAAGTCCATGGGCCGCACCAGTTGTTCTCGTAAAGACGAAAGATGCTTCTCTCCGCTTTTGTGTGAACTATAGACTCTTGAATCTGGTAACACAAAAAGACTCTTATCCAATTCTTAGAATAGACGACTCCCTAGATGCACTACGAGGATCAACATTGTTTTCAACACTGGACCTGAAAAGTGGATAGTGGCAAGTTGAGGTCGACCCAAAAGATGCTGAAAAAACTGCCTTTTCCACAACGTGTGGCCTCTATCAATTCAAGGTTATGCCTTTTGGTCTGTGCAACGCTCCTGCAACGTTCGAACGCCTAATGGAAGCTGTTCTCTCTGGACTGCACTGGAAGACTTGTCTGCTGTACGACATAATCACATTCTTCGATTCATTCGAGAACCATCAAGCTAGGCTGAAGGAAGTCCTGTGTAGGATAGAGGAAGCTGGTCTGAAGTTGTCGCCCAAGAAGTGCCATTTGTTCCGGAAAGAAGTCGAATTCTTAGGACACATTGTTTCCAGTTTGAGAATATCCTCAGATCCATCCAAAATTAGTGCCGTGAAGCAATGGCCGAGGCCCACCAGGCTTACAGAAGTGAGAGCTTTCATCGGGACTTGCTCGTATTACAGGCGTTACGTTAAGGGTTTTGCGGATACAGCTAAACCCTTGCATAAGCTAATGGAGAAAGGGAATCCCTTCAAGTGGACATCAGAGTGCGAAGACATATTGGCTTATCCATCCACGGAGAAACCATTTATTCTAGACACAGATGCCAGCAACGTAGGTATTGGTGCCGTCCTGTCACAGTTAGATGTTGAGGGGAAAGAACGTGTTATTGCTTACTACAGTAGAACACTCACAAAAGCAGAACGGCAATATTGCATCACCCGAAAAGAACTGTTGGCTGTAGTTGAAGCTGTAAAACATTACCACCGCTATCTTTATGGCTTGAAGTTCTTAGTTCGTTCTGACCATGGTGCACTGAGATGGCTGATGAGGTTTAAAAACCCTGAGGGACAAATAGCTCGTTGGATCGAGACTCTGAACACATACAACTTTCAGCTGGAACACAGGGCTGGCAAACAACACGGGAATGCTGATGGCCTTTCGCGCATTCCATGTGATACTTGTGCCTACTGCACAAGACAAGAACAGAAGGACACCCAGGATATTAACACCACGAGAGTAATGACAAGATCCGGAAAATCACCAAACACTGATCCAAAGCAGAAGGATTCTAACCGTCATTTGGGTTGGCTGGATGGGAAATCCGTCATGGAAATTAGCAATGCCCAGAATCAAGACACCTCATTGTCTCCTATCATTGCATGGAAAGAGACTGGCAAACGACCAAAATGGCCAAATGATTCAGCAAAACGTCCAGCAACAAAAGCATATTGGAGCCAATGGGACCGCATTGAACTTAGAGATGGCATCCTTTACCGGCAATGGTTCGGAGATGGGGGACAATCCTCCTGGCAGCTTATTGTCCCCAGATCTTGGCGAAATAACATTCTGAAGGCCATGCACAGTGACTGTGGTTCAGGACATCTTGGAATAAACAGAACTGTTGCTAGGATGCATGGTCGATTTTACCGGGTGGGTTACCAACAAGAGGTAGCAGAGTGGATAAGAAACTGTGTGGAATGCCAAGCATGTAGACCTCCGACAAAGAAGTCCATCGCACCTATGAATCAGTATCTGGCAGGAGGACCCCTGGAGACGATTGCTCTTGACATTTTAGGACCTCTGCCAGACTAGACGGGGGAATAAATATACTCTCGTACTATCTGATTACTTCACGCGATGGACAGAGGCATTCCCAAGCCTGACATGGAAGCAGAAACCATTAATAAGATTGTTTCATGGACGAATTCTTCTGTCGATTTGGTCTACCCTCTGTGATTCATTCTGACCAGGGCACTCAGTTTGAATCTAAATTGTTCCAGGGGCTGTGTAACAAACTGGAAAGTGCCAAAACGAGGACGACATCATATCATCCACAAAGTGACGGACTGGTGGAACGCTTCAACAGGACTCTGGAGGAAAAGTTGTTGCAACTGACCAACGGAACTGGGATGAGACATCTGACGACGATACAGCTCACCAATATCCAATGTACGAGTTGTCACAGCGAAACAGCTCACCAATTAGCAGTATACGAGTTGTCAGAGCATTTCCATCATAGTTCTCTAGATTTGTATCTAATACCGCTTATGCCGGTGCTAGGGGCCGTGTGGTCATATCATCCAAGTTGCCACATGAACAGGTACAATAAAAGCGTACCTGAGATACAACACATATCACGAATCGTTAGATTCCTGGTATGTGCTTTAGAATAGGTTAACCAGAAGACTATTCTGTGAAGTGACGCAGTCAGTATGTCGGCACCTCTTCCCACTTCCCTTATATGTGTTGTAATTACCCATGTTGATGTTAGCCTACAGATCATCACGACATGAAAGCACTGGTTTTTCCCCATGTCTTATGATGTTTGGACGCGAGATTACTCTGTCAGCGGACCTCCTGTATGGTCCACCACCACAAGCAAAACAAGAAGTCAGTGAAGTGGACTATGTGCAAGAAACTAGGGAAAAGCTGTGCACGGTTCATGACATATCACGTAAAAACATGCAGGCGGCTAGTGATAGGCAGAAACGAGTATATGACCGCCGCACTAACCAACACATCTACAAGGCCGGGGAAGCTGTATGGTTGCATGACAACCGTCGGAGCAAGGGGACTTCTCCAAAGTTGCAGAAACCATGGACTGGACCATTCCTCGTGACCGAGCGACTATCAGACCTAGTTTACCGGATACAGAAGGGCCCTGCTGCCAAATCTAAAGTGGTGCACCATAACAGACTCAAACCATATCATGGTTCTGCAACAAACTGGATGAAAAAGACACAAAAGACAAAGTAAACCACTCAGACCAGTGTGGGCTGTTTATGGTTGAGAACTACCCCTTGCGCTCTAAAAAAAACATAATCAGACATTAAAGTACTGTTTACTCAAAAGTTCTTTCACCGTGTTTTCAACAGATGCCTTCCGAAGCGAGATTCCGGTGCTCACTTTGCAGCCGGGTATTCCAAGCCAGGCATCAACTGCGACGACACCGAAAGGATGTTCATGGGCCCATTGTCCACTGTAGCGAGTGTGATTTTGATGTACCGGCTTCCAGGATGTATCTCCTCAAACAACATGTTGAGAGAAGGCATCCAAGGGGTGAGGAGGAGAGGGGTCGGAGGCGAGAATTACAACACATATAAGGGAAGTGGGAAGAGGTGCCGACATACTGACTGCGTCACATGACTTCACAGAATAGTCTTCTGGTTAACCTATTCTAAAGCACATACCAAGAATCTAACGATTCGTGATATGTGTTGTATCTCAGGTACGCTTTTATTGTACCTGTTCATGTGGCAACTTGGATGATATGACCACACGGCCCCTAGCACCGGCATAAGCGGTATTAGATACAAATCTAGAGAGCTATGATGGAAATGCTCTGACAACTCGTATACTGGTAATTGGCGAGCTGTTTCGCTGTGACAACTCGTACATTGAAGATTGGTTAGCTGTATCGTCGTCAGATGTAAATGACGGCCTTTAACACAAAAAACTAGTCTGTAAGGCCCGATGTCGACCCAGCATCATCTTCCCACAAATGCCAACATATATCAAAGACCAAATACTCACCGCACTCTCCCCGTAAACAGGATCACCAGACAGGTAGCCGAGGGCGAGACACCAAACCATCATCATCCAGCAAACACATATCCACCAAACAACCAACAACGGTGAACCAAACTACCATCCACCACGCAACCATCTAGCAAACCAACCAGCACCAGCGAGCCAACAAAACATGCACTCAAGCCAAAATCTGTGATATACCAACCAACACCTCTGGCTAAGGGATAAAAGATCCCAAGGAGGGGGTTAATCAAGCAATCACCAGCTCAACAGGAATTGCCAGCTACAAAGGTACGTCCCTCAGCAACAGTCACACGGGAGGATCAGGTACAGAAGGCACCACCCACACCTCCAGCCAGGAAGGATCCCAACGTTGTCAGTCTGTCACCACAATCAGATTTTGGATTCCCGATTCAATGCAAGACTCCCTCTCCAGGTCCTATGAGAAAGAAGCCGAGGACGAGACGGATATCATCATCATCGTCGTCCTGCTCGTCGTCGTCAAGCTCCACCTCTAAGTCACACACGAACTCACTGATACCATCAAGGGAGGAC
This sequence comes from Hanleya hanleyi, assembly GCA_036873755.1. Lineage (NCBI taxonomy): Eukaryota > Metazoa > Mollusca > Polyplacophora > Lepidopleurida > Hanleyidae > Hanleya > Hanleya hanleyi. The sequence goes on from JAVTVY010007196.1 coordinate 8,021, forward strand.
CCCTGCATTAGCCTGTTGGCAAGTCCGGAGGAGAGAGCTCCATCTCCAATACCATATCTGGAGACAACCAATGCCCCCCGGCCCAATGCCTCTTCCCCGGTACCACCATTGGTGACCATTCCCCCTGAGGGAGTACAACATCCGGCCCCTATCACAGGAAGGGATGAATAACGGCAGCTACGAATATCTACACACTGACCCCCGGATATTCTTCTTGGGTGCACCAAGCCTGTATACAGACGCGAAGCCATGGGCACATCCCGCGGAACATCAAGGCTTATTCAACATATGCCTCCAGGCATAGGTGCCATCATGCGAACAGAGCGGGCCATGTTACCAGACGGCACTGTGTACCGTCTGAGATCGACTTGGGTACAGGATCCACAGTCCAGGATGATGAGGGAAGCGGGGACCCAAACTGATTGAATTGAACTGTAAAGAAAGAAAAGAAATATGTATTGTTGATTTAATGAGTTGTTCCAAAGTATTGATGTTAATTGAATTATGGGCTGAAATTCTCTGAAGTTATTGACCATTCAACAATATTTGATCCTGTCAACTTAAGTTTTATTGAGCATGCTACACGATATCGTTGGTATTAAATCACTGAAATTTAATTCTTGTGTTGGGTGTCACTATGACAATGTTCGGGACGGACATATTTAAATGCGTGGGGGTAGTGTGGCGAATTTGGTATGGAGTTGTGGCCGAAGAATTTACAACAACAACAACAACAACAACGACGACGACGAGATAAGGTCTGAGTGCGCAAAACTAGAGATTTCGGTCTACTTTCTGTCTGCCATGAAATTAGAAGTAATGAAGGACCTATCGGCAATAATAGTCTGTCACTACGATGTTTGAGGACTCCAAAATGATTTTTCAAAGTTACGAAGACCCTCTCGCCGGAAAATATCAGCCACCATATTGTTTATTGAAGAGTATGTCCGCCAGGAGGTGCATATGTCTTAGCATTGAACGCAGATGATTGGCTAACAAAAGCAGATTGAGGGATTTGATTGGTTCTAAAATCGGGGCTAAATATATGGATATATATCGATCTAGAATCCGATCGGAGGCTATAAATAGCGCATGGAAAGGAGCAGTCTCAGTTTTGCCTGGGACTCGACATCAGTGAACATCACAACAATTCTGCAAAAAACTTACCAACCAGTAATATACCAACACAGCCAGTAAAGGTAAAGTACCAAAACTGCTGCACACGCATCTGTTGGTCTGGAGAGGGAAATTGTATTTGGTATAATTAGACAGGACTTCTACATCCAATGACTGGTTATTTAACCTGGAGACAAAGGTTGGACAAGGCTATATTGTACTAATTGAGGTACAATCTGACACATTGGAAAGAAGCTGGACCACACTGTACTAATTGAGGTACAGCCCGCAGGAGAAACCAAACCTTGGTTAACAACCAACCATTGGTCACCAACCAAACCTTGGTTAACAACCAACCATTGGTCACCGACCAAACCTTGGTCATCAACCTACCATTGGTCACCGACTAAACCGTGGTCATCAACCAGCCATTGGTCACCGACCAAACCTTGGTCACCGACCAAACCTTGGTCATCAACCTACCATTGGGTACCAACCAAACCCTGGTCATCAACCAACCATTCGTCACCGAGCAAACCTTGATCATCAATCTACCATTGGTCACCGACCAAACCGTGGTCATCAACCAACCATTGGTCACCGACCAAACCTTGGTCATCAGCCTGCCATTGGTCACCGACTAAACCGTGGTCATCAACCAGCCATTGGTCACCGACCAACCATTGGTCACCGACCAAACCTTGGTCATCAACCTACCATTGGTCACCAACCAAACCTTGGTCATCAACCAACCATTGGTCACCGACCAAACCTTGATCATCAACCTACCATTGGTCACCGATCAAACCGTGATCATCAACCAACCATTGGTCACCAACCAAACCTTGGTCATCAACCAAGCAGACATTGGTCATCAACCAACCAAATGTCTTCAACCAAACATTGGACAATCCACATCTGGGGACCACTGCACTGCCATTCCAGTATATAATTAATAACAGAACACCATTTTTATATGAATGAATAAACTTGGTTTTATTATTATCACCACAATATCAACTTCGTAATTGTATTCTGCTCGGGTTCTCAGTCATAACGGACCAGACTCGCTCGACCATAACCATCAGTCTTGACTGGACACATTGACCACCGACCACGCTACAATATCTAACAGTGGACATATATACATATCGGGTATCTAAGTGACGTATCCAAGGCGTTTGATCGCGTCTGGCACAATTGCCTACACTTTGAATTAAGATCAATATGGTATTTCGGGTTTTTTGTTGAAATGGTTTCAGAGTTATCTTGAAAATATAAAACAGAAAGACTTGATCAAAAGTGAATTTTCAAATGTTGGATGTCTAAAATCCGGCGTCCCTCAGGGTTCTGTTTTCGGACCTCTATTATTTTTGCTATACGTTAATGATATGCCCGATCCATTCTCTAGCACCACAAGACTGTTTGCAAATGATACATCTCTTCCTGTTGATAGACTAGAAGAATGGGCAGAACAATGGTTTAACCCATCAAAGACGGTGTTGGTTTTATTTAGCAAAAGATTTTTTAATGAAGAACCAGCTATATAATCTTTCAGGAGAAGTGTTGCCAATAGCCAAATCACATTGTCATTCGGGTCTACATTTTCAAAGTGATTCCAAGTGGAATATTCATATAGAAAATACATTAGCATCATCGTATAAACGATTAGGTTTGATGCGCCACTTGAAATATAAACTTAACAAAAGGGCACTGTCTAATATGTATACAAGTTTTATTCGACCGAAACTCGAGTTCGCTGCTCCTGTTTATGGGATGGTTGTAGTCAAGAATTGTCAAGTAAACTGGAGAGATTAGAGTTAACTGCTGCTCGTATTTTCTTTGGGTTACCTATCGAAACTCTCTCTACTTGGAAACTGGCTGACGACGACAAAATCCAAAACTTCGTATTATGTATAAATTAGATCGTAGAGAATATCCAGAATATCTTAGAAATCTCTTACCACAGAAAGTCGAAAGCCATAGTATATATAATTTGAGAAATTCGCAGGATTACACTCTTTTTAAATCCATAACAAACTTTTTGAAAAACTCTTTCTTCCCTTCTGCCGTTAATTCGTGGAATCGTCTTGACCAGTCTGTTAAAGATAATGAAAAATTAAGACACAAAATGCAGCCAACTGAACTCTGATCTCTCCCGTGTTGATTTGGTAGACAGTCCGGCTTGTTCGTGTAATGAGGGTGTTTAAGATGCTTTTCATTAATTCTTTCGATATAGCAAATATACACACCCTTGCGCTGAGCTATTACCAAAATTACCGACTCCAATAACTCTGGATATGCCATTATGGGGAAGCAAAAATTTCAGTTAAAAGGAAAACCAGGAAATATTCATTGCCGTACCGGATTTTATCAGTGACACAGATTTTAACAAGAAAGTGTAGTCTTCATTCTCGCCCTTTACAGAAAAACTTATTATTGACAAACTCGAATTCTTCCATGGCTCTGCTTGTGCATGTGTATATATTTGTGACATCATTATTTGTAAAGAAAAAACAAAAAATGTTCATACGTTCAAGCAATATATGTAGTATGTATGTATATATGTACTTATGTTCATTTCTTCCATACCTGCATTCGCTATGTTTTTTTAAATTTGTATGGAGAGGGTTCATCTAAGCTGTCAGAACTTGTTACCCAATACTTTTACCATTTTGAAGGTAATAAAATATGTTTAAGCTAAACTATTGCCCAAGTTTTAAAAGGTTTTACTAACTGTTTCGGACTGGGTTGTCCGGATTTTGCCGTTTTCGGTATCAAAGAATTTCAGCTGGAAAATTCAACAAAATTATGCCATCCAACCGAGACATTATTTCGAATACTAAATCCACAATAAAGTAAAAAATATTTCAGTGTCAACGTTCTTCCGTTTAGGCCCGCCGTGATTCACGGCATAATCAGTGCCAGTTTGAGACACCAGTTAATTTATCTTCTGTGCAATGGCTTTAACGTGGGCAATATATAAGTCCTCCATTTGGGCAGGTTATTAAGGGTATTCTAGAAACAGAGAATAGGTTGATACTAGATTATACGAATTGAATACAAAGCTTCAAATAAGTCGGATTTGTCTTTCCTCGTTTTCCGAATAAATCCCAGAATCGACAAACGCGTAACCAGTCGTAACTTTTCAATCCGTTAAGTTATGGAATAGTTTACCCCAATCTTTACAAAAAGCAACTGCTGTGAAATCTTTTAAGTCAAATTGTTTTAATTTATTTTATAACAAATTCTTAATGGATGGGGTGCATTTTATTGAGTTTTAGAATTGTCTTATTATGCACTTGTCTTATACTTTTGTTAATTTTAAACATATTTAGTTTTATTCCCTTTACTATACAGCGATGTCCCTTCTCGGCCATCATACTATTACTGTTATTTTGTTTTGCTCTTTTATTCATCATTTTTGTTGTTTCTAATTGCACCACTATTTGTATATACACATGCTCGTCCTCATGTATCAGTAGCCTTTGGCTAAATGAGCCCTTCGAGTAAAAATAAAGATTATTATTATTATTATTATTATTATTATTATTATCTCGGTATAGAAAGCACAAGAAGGCAGATGGGGAATAGAACCCCGCAAATCAAACTTTCAGCTTATTTTCCCGCTGAATAAGCGAATATATTACTTTGCAAAATACGATAATTCGAGGGAGCCGACTCAAAGTCTTCTCAATTGTCGGTAAACTTTAGTTCTCGAGGAAAAGTCATATCAAATATTCAAACATAATCTGTAACTAGACCTAAATAAGACGACCCCGTTCATTTTACAAACCATTAAAGTCAAATAAACACATGTACTTTTCACGGGTCTAAAAGGGCTAGAGTATACACGGCTGTAACATGGGATTACAGCGCCCTCCTGTTAAACAGCAATACACATGTGTTTCTCTTCGACGAATTACCAAACCCGAGGATCGTCTAATTAAGAGACTGGTAATACAGTTGAGCCCGTAATGGGTCTATACAGACAGCTAGAGAACACCCCGTCTTCACAAATGAATTAAGGTTAGAAAATACTATTAATTGTCCTTCCTTTTTATGTAATAAATGAGCTGGGCACATCCCAAGAAAATGGGGTTCCCAATATTTCGTTGGTACTAATAACCTACCTTGTCAGAGAGACGGGTTGTTCGCCTAAAAAAATATCGATATCTGGACCCTTGATGAGCGGCCCGATTTTAAGCTACAGCACATTGAAATCCGGATGTGACCAAATATCACCATGGAAACAGCTTGGGGGTGGGGTATGAAAGATGGGGACAAAATTTTCTTTCTAAAATGTTGCCAGATTCCTTCCATAATTCTCAAAGTCGATTAATTTATAAGGAAAAAATACCAACCATGCAAATCTTGAGACTCTTTTATGGCCAATCAAGTTCACCGGAAGTTCAAATCCTTGACTTCATCTAATAGTGAAGTCACACCTTAAGTCCCCCTCCTTTTAATTTAACATGCGCAAACACGTGTGTTAGAGCGTGGGTCTAAACGGGCAGCTAGAGCGCGATATAGATAGAGTAGTAGACTATTACAAACACGTGTTGGGAATATAACCCTCGCGTATGGAAGCCGGATGCGGCCATTCGTGCCTTCGTAACTAAGCCACGAAGGGGCGAAGGCGAAGACACGAAGGGACGATGCTGTACAACTTCGTCACTTCGCTTCGTCCCTTCGCGTCTTCGCCTTCGCCGCTTCGTGGCTTCGTAGCTTCGCCATCGCGACTTCGCGACTTCGCGCCTTCGCTCCTTCGCGGCTTCGTCGCTTCGCGTTGTGAGTAAGCCGAAGTATACGGTCTCGCTTTCTGTGATTGGACGAGTGACACGAGCGTGGGTCTATTCGGACAGCTAGAGCGCTTTAGACATAGGGGTTCGTATACGCGACCTCGCAGCAGTACAAGTTTCACAAACACGTATACGCTTCTCGATGTCTTTCTTCCATATATTACAACCCAGTCCAATTATCCAAATAGTACTATCGTACTTAATTATATCTACCAGAGAAAGCGGTTTCTTAAGTCAGTACAACTTGTTCCCCAATTTTATATTCCCGCATATCGCTATTCATAAAGCAATAATCGTATACATTATATTATGCAATATAGGGTGCATTCCACACCTAAATGATGTGCGGTTAAAATAGACATGGGTTTGGGTCTTCGGCCTTAAATATATGTAAAATCTTTAACAAAACCCCTGTGAAAGTATATATTTTCTGAATGGGCACACCCATGCCATTATTCCAGGAGACAAGTGAGCTATTCAAATTGAAAAGGAAAGAAGTGCAATCCTCCTTAAACCTTCTTCAACTTTTCTAAAAAACTCCATAAAATGTACGAAAATGTGCCAAATTCGACCCACCATCCAGAGAAAACAAACGAAATGATTTTCTTGTTAGACTTGTGACAGTTTCTCCGTCCAACGGGCATTTTAAAAAGCGAGAAAAAACAGGGGGCCGACCTACTCGTTTTTTTGTAAAATTTTATCGCCATAAGGGAATCATCATTTTCGTTCCCCGAAAAAGTGAGGATTTTGTCCTGCCAGATATTCAATTCCAGAAACGATTAACTCTGTAGTGGCGCGTAGATGCGATAAGCAAGCAATACCGACGGTCACGGATGTACAAAGGGAAGCAACTTTATCAACGTCACGGCAGAGGGCGTGACTGCTTGGGGGTCAGATCGAAGATTGTTAACATGGTGGATCAAAGGAAATTGACGCAAAACGGTTTCCAGTTCAATAAATGGGCGGTCAAAATGAAATTAAAACAGATGTACTGCAGAGTGACTATCCTAACATATTGACAGACACACGAGGCGCTCTTGTTGTATGATGTAAGATATATATTTCTAGTCCAAATGAATTGAAGAATCTGGTATGTTCTTCTGTGACGTCGATCATTCGCTATGACGTTGCAACAATCCATATTGTGATGAGGCCACTCGCGATACCATTGTTGGCGGTCCAAATAACAAACGTCACAAGAGAACGTCATAATACAAATGTATCAAAATGTATATATTCGTAGCGTCGCAAGCTATCGTATGGCTGCAGGATAAATCTGACCCCCTCTGCACTCCGCCCTCTACCGGTATGTCAGCAAAGTTGTTCCCCTTTACGTATCCGTGACCGTCGGTATTGTTATATCCTCGTTTGAAGAAATGGTTACGTCCAGCAGGGTGATACTATAGATATCAGCTAGTAGAAAGGGAAGAAGAATTACCATGCTGTCAAAAACAGGTGACCTTCCTTGAGGGGCCATTTGTGCGAATCCGTGGCCTAGTGTGGAGTGCACCCATACATACGTCATATCGTATATTTTTAACACTCATTAATATTCATAAGATCAGAAGCTCTCTGATTGGCTGAAAATTAACCCAGGATTTCGCATAAAGTTCTAAGGTCTTCTAAACGGACAGAGATACTACTAATACGTTCTTCTGAACAGAGCTAATGGACTGATATATTAAGGCTAATCCAAAGCGTTAACGGAGAAGTCGGCTAGTGTATGAATATGACGTCAGTTTACAGAAAGTGCACCCAAATTTGGATAAATGCAAGCCGCATCCTGTACCAGTTGAATGTCTCTTTTAATTAATTAATAGCTAGAACACAAAGTTCGTATTCTGTATCCTAATTAAAGGGAAACGTAAACCTACGATTAAGGTGAGCAGTATATAGAAGACGGGACGAGGTAAGTTTTTCGGGCACCGGGAAATTTCGCCATCTGTTGGTCCATGTTAAATCGCAACCGGGAACCCTCAAAATTACGGTAAGGGAGGTAACTCTTGATGCCCGTGATGATTTTTGACATATTCCTGGTTATCTCCCCTGATTCGCACATTTGCATCTATACGGGGAATGCCTGTATGGGAATACGGGCCTATATTCCTCCGCGGTAATGCGGTCTGGCGGTGATGCGGTCGCGCAAAAAAGCTTCCCCGGAGAAAATGTAGTCCCCAGACTTCAAATACGCTCCATGGTCCGATTGGGTCGTATGAGGTATCAATGTGAAGCATTCGTGAAGGGGCATCTGATGGGCTGGGTGTGGGGTTGAAATATCGTCAGTCTGCGCATGCGCGGTGGACCAAGGATATGGAAATAGACGTTTTGGGGTCTAGGTGGGCCATTAGTGGGTCGATGGAGTCATATGAGGTATCAATGTGAAGCATTCGTGAAGGGGCATCTGATGGACTGGGTGTGGGGTTGAAATATCGTCATTCTGCGCATGCGCGGTAGACCAAGGGTATGAAAATAGACGTTTTGGGATCTAGGTGAGCCACTAATGAGCCGACGGAGTTGAGTGAGGTATCAATGTGAAGCCTAGGGGCATTCGATTGGACTAGTGTCTCGGCCGTTGTCCACATTCTGTGCATGCGCAGACAGGGAATTCTGGGAAAAGGATGTGGAAATAGACGTGTTAGGGTTTAGGTGAGCCCCTAATGATCCTATGGTGTCGTATGAGGTCTTATTTTGAAGCTGTCGTGAGGAAGCATCCGCCTGGGCTAGTGTGTCGTTCGTTGTCAATAGTCTACGCATGCGCAGTCTGGCCGTGGTATAGAAATAGACGTGCTGGGGTTTAGGTGGGTCACTAGTGGGCCGATGGGATCGAGTGAGGTATCCATGTAAAGCATACGTGAGGGAGTCTCCAACGGGCTGGGTGTGACGTGGAACTGACGTCATTCTGCGCATGCGCAGTAGAGAAAGTGTATGGAAATAGACGTGTTGGGGTCTAGGCGAACCACTAATGGGCCCACTAACGGGCCGATGGAGTCGAGTGCGGTATCCATGTGAAGCCTATGTGAGGAAGCAACCGCATGGAGTAGTGTCTCGGCCGTTGTCCACATTCTGCGCATGCGCAGACAGGGAATTGTGGGAAACGGGAGTGGAAATAGACGTTTTTGCGGTCTAGGTGGGCCACGAAGGGTCCGATGGAGTCGAGTGAAAACAGCTCACCAATCACAGCGAAACAGCTCACCAATTACCAGTATACGAGTTGTCAGAGCATTTCCATCATAGCTCTAGATTTGTATCTAATACCGCTTATGCTGGTGCTAGGGGCCGTGTGGTCATATCATCCAAGTTGCCACATGAACAGGTACAATAAAAGCGTACCTGAGATACAACACATATTACGAATCGTTAGATTCTTGGTATGTGCTTTAGAATAGGTTAACCAGAAGACTATTCTGTGAAGTCATGTGACGCAGTCAGTATGTCGGCACCTCTTCCCACTACCCTTATAAGTGTTGTAATCAAAGTGAAGCATTCGTGAAGGGGCATCCAGTCATGGATGGGTGCATGTAAAATTAGGGGCATGACATCACTTCCGGTCTGGGTGAATGGGGCGTGACCTGGGAACATGATAGGACCTGTACCGACCTGTCTGTGGGGATTTTCCCGCCAGAATTTCGCTGACGTCTGCGCCTGCATCCGGGTATGCATGATGGTCTGTGTGAATGGGGTGTGACATGGGAACATGATAGGAATGCATGTACTGGCTTGTCTGTTGGGTTTTTCCCGGCCCGGCCCTCCCCGGCCGCAGCGCGCGGGTTACTCCGGCCGCAGGGCGCGCGCGCGCGGGTTCTCCGGCCGAACGCGCGCGCGTGTCATCACCGGCAGTGCGCGGATGAATATCGGGTCAAAAGGTCACATCCAGGTCAAAAGGTCCAAGGTCTCCCTTTCAGCAAGGTTCGGCAACAATGTTGCGGCATCGATATACAGAGCTTGAATCCCAAAAGGGGATTGTAAATTAACCTGGGAAGGATGGGCAGTTCCATTTGGACCAATCAGCGGTCGAGAAAAAGAGCCAATGAGCGATCGATAAAGGAACCAATGGACGGGTACTAAAATTTCGCTCACGGCTGCGCCTACATCCGGGTATTGCGATGCTTTCGCCTACGTCCGCGCCTACATCCGGGTCTTGTACACCCGGGTACTGTTTTCTGGACATGGATGGGTTACCTTTGGCCCCATTCTAGGCCACTGATTGGCTAATACGGTGTTCAAAGCCAGTTTCATGCATTATGCTCATATAGAAAACACACAAGACACTTTTTTTTGGGGTGAGATCTCATTTTTTTATTCAGTGAACAACAACAACGTGAGAACAACCACGTGAAAACTGAAGCCCAGAACAGAGGGCTTGTACATCGATGGAACTGAAGCCCAGAACAGGGGGCTTGTAAACTTAAGCCCAGTACAGGGGGCTTGTACATTGAAAGAACTTAAGCCCAGAACGGGGATTGTACATTGAAATGATGGACGGCCCAGTCATATACGAATACATCGCGGTCCTCGGCCTTGGGGTACTCGTCAAACATCTGTACGATGGTAGATAAGGGTCTTCCCCGGCATCGATGGTACAGGTAAAACAAGCAATATTGTCTGCACACGCTACTGGCCAGGCTTTGCAATGTTTAACTGTTCCAACACCACGTCTCTGTGCCTTGATCCATGAAGTCTGTTAAATCGGGATGGAGGGGTGGCAGAACGTACGGGTCAAAGTATTCGCCCTGCTGTTCTGTCAAGTACACGCCCACCCAATGTTCACCGGGCCGATCCATCCGGTCCGTGTTGAGAACGTAGGCAGCAGGATACATACGGTCTAATGGGAACACATCTCGGGCGAACACCCCTTGAAAGACCATACGTGTCTCTGGGTCATTCTCCAGCACGGTGGTTATCTGGTCTGTATCCATGTTAGGTGGAGAAGTCACACAGGACGTTGCGCGCCTTGTCCACTTGAATGATGTTGTCAAACTCGGCGTAGCAGATCACATTGACGGTGCTCCGGAGGGCTCGTGCAAAGTGGATTTCCAACCGTAAATTGCCTTGCTTGGCGAGGGCCAGCTGATGGTCGTTCTCTAAGGTGGGGGTCAAATCGAAACAGAACAACGTGTATCCGTTCCCGTAGTCCTCCCGACTGATCATATTCCCTTCGTCCTGGTTGATTTGACCGGTGGCTGTAAACAGGCTCTGATAGGCTCGAATGAAATTCGCGCGCCCAAAGTTCGGTGTTAAGGCCGTGGCTGGGACCTGTTGTCCATCCACATGCAGGGCCACAAAATTGATGCCGAAATGTTTAAAGTCAAACGGATTCTCTGGGTAGGCTCCGCTGAAACTGGTATTTTCCACACAGGCCAGGATCAATCGCTTGGGTAGTTCCCCCAGGAACAGGTTTTCTTTGTTGGCGCTCATATTTCCAGCAGACACAGAGAACACTTTGGTTTGCACACGTCGGATAGGGTACTGGGCTGGTTTTGTTTCCAAGGCTTTGAGATGTCCCAATTGAACGGCTGGATTCGGCTTCACTTTTCGGACATACAGGACTGCGTCTTGGATGACAATCTTATAATCAGCTGCATGCCCGTCTACGTTGGTGGCCATCAAGGCGAAGGTCGGAGGCGCCCGTATCAGTCGGATTTTGATGGGGATCTTGTTCAACAGGTACAGGTCTTGCATGAACATGTCTGCGTGCAGTCGACCAATGAGATCCACCGAGACGCCGTTCGCGATCAAAGCCTTCCGTTTGTTATATCCCACATTGTCGTTCTCTACGCCCATGTGCTGGGCTGTGTCCTGGTAGAATAAAGCGGCTGTCAGTTGAGATTTTTTAGCCTCTCGCCCATGCGACACAGCATCTCGATGTAGGCTCGATAGGGGTACGTGTTGGTCGAGTCACTGATGAGTTTGTCGCTGAGAAATATATCCACCTGTTGAAACATCGAGTACAGCCAGAGATTCGTCGGGCCCACCGTTGCTTGGTCGACGATTCTGGAGCCATCTCCATTGACGATCTTGGCTTTCACATACAAGTATGTATGGGCTAGATCCACATAGGCCGTATCCGCATCACTGATGGTGAACTCGATGGGCCCTGTTTCGTTGATGCTGGAGAGCGGGAGATGCTCCACCCATAATCCTTGTTCGGCACTGGTCTGTGTGGGCGGAACGGTCCACAAATCAAATTCACTGTTGGTGGAGGGGCAGGACTCTGCGTGGATCAAGGACATGTTTTAAGAAAAGATATCCTGGGTCTTCGATGTGCGTCGTCGCTGGGTCGGTCGTCGTCTGGTGCGTGGTCTCGGTGGTGCAGGTTTTTTATTCCCTACGGTGCGTTGCGCTTTGGCCACCAAGACGCCTCTTGCTTCTTTGGCCCGCCGTTTCAAGGCTTCTTTGGGTGCCATACCCCCCGAGACATCACCGGCGACTTGCAGTCCACTGCGTACCGCTTGTTTGTCGATTGCTTTCACCCCACGCGTCACCAAGGGCAGGAACGTTTTGACGATGCTCCCGTGTATGTTCCCCAGTCCATGTCCTCGTTGCATGCGTGCACCACTAAAGACCGGAAGGCCACCGCCGGCCTGTTGGGCATAATAGTCCATATAGCTGCGTGCATCGCACTCGTACGGCACCTTCATTATACAAAGTGGAGAGCACATGTTTGTCGAAAATGAAGTGTCAGCACCACTTTCCCCCATTCGAATGCCACCGGTCGTCCCGTGTCATCTCTTATATCCACCGTGATAGTGTTGATGCGGTTTGTCGTACGGGTAGGTAGAGCATGTGGGTGAAGCTATGGGTGACTTGATCTCCATACGTCTTTTTAATGGGCACCACCCGTAACAGAGGTGTGTCGATATCGCCCACGATGTGGTTGTCCACCACGTCCGGGTATACGTAGAGTCCGTACATACCCGACTTCATATCCATCGGGATCTCGCCTTGGTGGGCGGTGGGACCAGCGAACGTCTGTAGATCGAAACCCAGCATTTGCTGTAGGATAGGACTCAGTACGACACTCGCGTTGGCGGTGACGATAAGCTGTGCCTTGTCGTTGTGTGCATTGTAATCGAAGTCCACGTGATTCTTGAAGGGATAGGTTTTGATGGGGTTTGAAGTATTCGTGACCTCGCGTAGAGCCTTATAATGCAACAGTCTTGACAGCCCACCCATGAACTCCTTGGGAGTATCGTATTGGCCTTCGGGGAGGGTGAGTCGGGTGTCTTTTCCTTCGTAGGTCACCTCGTACCACACTTCATTGGCTCGCACGTTGTACCACGAGTAAGGGTATTGGATATCCACGAGGCCACATTCCCAGCGCCCAGGTAAATGCAACGGTTGCGGTAACTGGGTCACGTACTTGGCCAAGGTGTTGTCAGGAAACACATCCAGCGAACTGTTACTGGGTAGGGTGAGGTAAAACATGGCGACTGAGCTGTCCTGCTGCTGCTGTTGGTTGTAATAGGTGTTCCAGGGCTTGGGCGGTTGTGTCCGGCGTCGTGTTCGTCGCGTTGACTTGCTACGTGTCACGGCTCTGGAGATGTGGGGTGTCCTGATCATGGATGGTTTTTTAAAGGTCTGAAAAGAAGGTGCCCGTTGTGGTGGTGGTGTTTTGGGGGGTGACTCCGGTTCCCATTCGGATTCCCAAGAAGGTAGTGGGCCACTCGGCGATTGCTGGGTTCGCTGCATAACGGCCCAGCGGTGAGGGTTTCCCACCAATTCCTGTGGTACATCCATGTCTTTCAAGCCTTGAGAGAAGACCTCCCATCCTCGAGGATCCGTGTGCGACCTGCGTTTACGCATCAGGTCATTCACTAAATCCGTCATGTGGGTCCCGGGGACCACCTGATTCTGTACCAGTAGTTCGCCTTTATCATTCCAAGTCATGTTAGGATTCTGTTTCATCCGTTGTAATACCAGGCCAGCTTGTTTCTTGAACGATGCAGGTACACTCTTCAGCACTTCGTCTTCCACCCACTGTGGGGCTGTGGGTGGTACCCCTGGTAATGGCGGCTGTTGGAGCGGTGCTGAGGTCGGCGGTGTGTCACGTGGTGGTGGTGGTGGTGGTGGGGTGGGGTAGAGAGGGTTTTGTATTGGTCCATGAACGTCATGTACCGTTGAAGCGTCTCATTGTACCGTTGTACTTTCTCACTGTCGCTTAACCCCGGTCTCTGTAAGATCTGTTGCATCTCTCCATCGAGGGTGTTTATGGTGTTCACCGTAGGTGGGACAGGGTAGGGCGATTGGAGGTTTTGAAGGAACCGTGGTTCGACGAGGACCATTTTTTTCGTGTGGTTCATTGTCGGCCGAAGAGTCCACCCAATACTGGACCCAACACGGAAGCGGCCAACGGTGCTAAGATGGCCCCGAGAAAGCCGCCTTTCTGTAACACCTTTTTCTTTTGTGTTTGAGGGACCCGCTTCTGGACTAGGGTTCGGAGACCTGTCTTATGCTTGGCCAACTTGGTCTTCTGAGCCGGAGTCAGTGGTACGTTGCCTTTTAACAGGTTGTACCCGATCTCGCACAGACAGCGTACAAGGTCAGGGTCCGCACTGCGTACAATGGTTCGGACCAACTCGGGTGGGGCCGTCTTCAATACACGGAGCGTCGGGGCGTGCTTCCGTACTCGCGCAGACATCATGTACAACTAATGCCAGAACCCACAACTCTGTCCTTTTTATCTACTTGAGAGAACAGAGACAAAGTCAACCATGCTGTGGTATTCATTCTTTTTATTATCTCCATCATCAAACACACACACTCCAGCTTGGGGAGCCACTGTGGGTGTGTTTACATTATTTTTGCATGTACACGTGGTGGGCCTCTCCGGGAAAGATGCCGGTCCGTAGTCGAAGGTGATCGGGCGTGGTTTGCTTGAGGTCGAAGAGCATATACCAGTGCTGAGGGGTTGTCGCATCTTTAAAGGCTTCCAACGCAAACGGTGTGCGGCCGGGATACATCTGTCTCGCCAAGTGCAGCAGTTGAGTGGTATCTCTCGGGTTTTTGAAAACCACCAGGTAGTGGGCATTTAAGCTGATGTTCCGATGTTCTTTGTTTTTACTGAACAGATTCTGCACAATGTAGATGATGCTGAGCCGTCGATGATGGCTGCCTTTGGTAAAGAGTTGGGTGACCCGCGCATCCGTCTCCGCCATGAGATCATCCAGAACCACCAAGGTGTCCGGTTCCAAATCGGCCAGGTTAGGTAGGCCTTCTACGAACGTGATGTGGGGCATTGCTGCATACGCTGCCTGCCATTCTCCGTAACACCACACAACTCGGGCAATGGGCGGGGTGATCATGCTGTCGGCGTGTTGAAGGAGCTTCCTGACGAAGTGCGTTTTGCCGGAACCCGTCGGTCCTGCGATGACGCAAGTGAAGGGATGCTGCCACCGAGGGTCCATGGTTTGAGCTGTATCCGCGGTCGTGGTAACCCGCTCTTGTAAATTTGGTACGCGTGAACTGGAGTGGTGGTGGGTACAACGTCGGTCGTCGTTGTCTGTTCACTGTGAGGGATGATGGTGGTGGGTAAAACGTCGGTCGTCGTTGTCTATTCACTGTGAGGGATGAAATCCGGTGGGTTTTCAGACGTGGTGGGTGTACTTGGTGTAGGTGTGGAGCTTGGTGTGGAGCTCGACGTGGCTTGTACACGGGGTGTGGTGGTGACTGGGCTCGATACGGGGTTGACTGGTGCTATCTGTAGACCGGTTTCACTGGTGGCTGGTGTTCTCAGTTGGTTAAGTAACGTGCTGACATAGGCTACGTCGTAAAACACACCTCCGTACAACACACTCAGCAGGGTTAGCAGTATCACCACAAAGCCCACTTGCACTTTGCGCGTTTTGGGAGACGCTGTGTTCAGAGGCAGCTGCTGTTTGTCCATAGCACTGTGGTCGGACGTGGAATGAAGGATGACGGCAGTAGTGTCTGGCTTTATAGTCGTTTCACCTGGTTGGCAGCGACCCGGGAATTGAAGGAACCGGGCCAGCCTTGCCATTTGACGAAATGAAACAGTTTGCCACGTCGACGTTTCGTTTTCAAAATCTGCTCCACCGTGTAGTAGTCTTGCTGTGTTTTTACGACAGGCTGTAATTCCGTCTCGTAAAACGTCCCTATCAACGGTTCCCCTTGAAGATCTTCCAGTTCATAGACTCGCTGCTGTCGGGGTAGGCGCCGTTTAATCAGGAAGTGCTCATCGCTCCAGTTGGGCAAGTAACTTTTCTCGAACTTGCCCTTGATTTTACTGATCCGTACAGGGTCCCCGACCTTGAACATCTCCTTCGGTGCTCGTTGCGATTGTATGGGGTACAAGACACGCCGGACTTGGGCTTCATTGCGTTGGGTCACGGTAATGGGTGCTCTCTCTATACTCCGGTGATAGGCTCGATTGTAACCACTCACAAGTTTCGGGAGAACATCGATGTACCGCCTTGTATTCTTATAGGTGAAATATTTATACATACGGCCTTTGAATGTCCTGTTGAACCTTTCCACCACGGAAACCTTGGTCTCGTTGTACGTATGGAAGAAAAACACCTTCTGGGCTTTCAGAAACTGTTGGAACGGTCTGTTGAGGAATTCCGTGCCTTCGTCGGTTTGCAAATACAAAGGTTTGCGCCCGGTCTTGAAGATGTCTCTGAACGCCGCTATGAGATTCGCCTCCGTTTTCGTCCGGATAGGATAGGATATCGATGTACGTCAAGATATATCGATTCCCATCGTTGTGTTTGGCAAAGGCGCTCATATCGACCAAATCCGCTTGCCACTGGGCATCTAGTCCTCCCACGATGACCAGGTTCCGTAGAAAATGGCGACGGACAGATCGATGTAAGGTATAGTTGTCTTGTTTTCTTAACCAATCTCGGACTTGGGCACATTGTATCCGCTGGGGTTTGGCCGCTCGATAGAGAGCCGACAATGCACTGTAGGTCGCCGGACTGTCGGGACTGTAGTATAAGTTATCCAACACCTTCTCCCAGCGCTTCATGGTGACAAATGATGATGGACCCTGGCTCTATCGTTTATTTATAACGGGTATATCTTGGGCCGGAGTTTCTTTCTGATTTTCTTCGTTGGCTTCCACAGTGTCCAACTCGTCTGATGACCGATCTTCCTCCGTAAGCACTTGATCCACATCTACCGCGGCATCTTCCAATGCAGACCATGGATCAGGGTGAAGGGTAAAATGCACTGTACCCCCATCTAGCCGGGCCAATTGAGCAAAGAAGGGACCGCGTCGGATGTACACATCGTGACACAAGTGAATGAGGTCGCCGTCCAGTTCACCAGACAACACCCGTTTGAATTTGGTCCAGCCCTCTCGGGACAGACGAATGTGAGCCGGGCACGGTTGTGTAAGGTCCGCATCACAGATGTCCCCCACCTCCTCCATGATATCGCCCTTATCCGCATAAACGTGCAGGAAGACCTCGGGGGTGAAGCTGAGATACGCCCGTATTATGTGCTCCGTCATGGTCAGTACGTGAATGGTACAAGATTTGACTGTCTCTCGTATTTATAGGGAGAACCCCGTGAGATCAAAGGATCGGCTGGTCATGTCACTGGGCTGACTGAGTCTAGCCGGATAATCAATGGCATCATCGTCTGCCTCCGCTTCATTGCTAGGTTTGGTAATTTGTTCATTGGGTTCTGCCGCCGCTTCACTCAGGGCACGAGCCCACTCCAACTGAACAGCTGACCGCTCGTCCGGTGTAAACAGCTGGTCCACAATAGGCACCACTTTCTCGAAGGCTGTCCACAGATCGGGGTCTAGGGTGAAGCCTCGCGTAGGGTCTTGGTAACGGCCCAGGCGTGGGAAGAAGGGTCCACGGTATACGCAGATGGCATTGTCTACGTGGATGAGGTGTCCGTCGAGCTCACCGCTCAACACCCGTTTAAATTTGGTCCAGCCGTCACGGTGTAGCGTAACCGTATTCGGTACGGTCTCAGCGCGCGACCAGCAAACATCTCCACGGTCTTCCACGAGGGTGACTTTATCTTCATAGACGTGTAACCCCACCCGGGGTGTAAGGGGAAGGATGGCTCGTAAGACTGGTGACATGGTTGATCCAATGACGAAAGGTGAATGACACACACTCTGTCTGAGCCTCGTATTTATGGTGAGGTCCCACTGTCAATGCCACAGCGCCAGGGTCAATAGGGCACAGACCATTACTAGGCCAACCAGCCGTGGCTGGTTCCGGCGTGAGCGCTCGTGGTCCATATCCCGAGCATCAAGGATGGCTGTCATAGTCCAGTAGTGGTGAGTGATGGCACACCTCTCCATCGAGTGCACTCTGTCGAGGACCGCTTCTGTGAACTCTTTCAAGATCTGCCGTCGCCCCTCGTTGTCGTCGCCATCTGCAAACATGGACCGGACCACTGCTCGGTAACCCGTGAGTGAATTAACCACGGTGGCATGCTGTAAAATGCGAGTCGCATAGGGCTGGATCTTCGTCATGGCTCTGCAACCGTAGAAATGAAGGTGTGGGATCCAGAGGGACGTGTTTTATAGACCATGTCACACATGCGCGCCTAGATGTAGCTCTACGGGTGTAGTCCGTGATACATACTATTCTGATTGGTTATGTGGCTCCTATAGAGATAGTACCTTATCGACAATGGGGACTACTTGTTCCAAAGCCGTCCATAGATCGGGGTCCAGGGTAAAACCACCGTCGTTCAGACAGAGGAGTCGAGCGAAAAAGGGACCGCAGAAAATGTAGACGTCGTCACACAGGTGAATGCTATCACCGTGCAGGTCACCCAACAGCACCCGTTTCAAGGTAGTCCATCCTTCCGGTGACAAAGAGACGTGCGCTTTGGGTTCAGACGTACACCAACACCTAAGTCCGCTATCGATGAGGTCCACTCGTTTGGGGTACAACAATAGGGTGCAGCTAGGTGTAAGCCTCCGGGTAGCCACAGTCCCTTCTTTCACCTCGGGGTGTAGTAAAGTCATCCACCTCGCGGAGTACATCTTTCAGTGCCATCCATAAGGGTGGACAGAGTGTGATATAGGTACCTCCACTCTGTTCCAACCGGGGAAAAAGGGAACCCTCTGCAGCAGTACGTATGTGCACACCGACTTCCACGTGCATGAAATCCCTTTCGGGCTCTTTTCCCTGTAACAATCGTGTCAATAGAGTCCAGCCTGATAGCGATAACAAAATCTTCACCTTCTGCGGTGCGTCTTGGACCAGCTCCAGGTGATTGTCATTGACGATGAGGTAGACGTCGGACGTCAGTTGGAATAACCCAAGCTCTGTTCCGCTCGCTGCCATGGTGGGGAATGAAAAGCGAACGGTGAGAGAGGTGGCTTGATAGTGTACCTGTTGGGTAGGGTTTTATACACCGTGTGAATCATGGGCACTTGTTATACTCGCTTGCGCCATAAGGTCAATAGGGTTAGAAATGCGCTTTTTTCTACTACGTCCTGTGACGGCCCTTCGTGAAAGTCCGTGACTGTTCGGTAGTGTAATGTTATTTTGTATAGGATTTCATTTAACATGAGATTTCACTTGTCAAAGCTTAAGCACAAAATGAGGATAAATAGGCCAATGAATGCAGCAATGCCCTAAATATTCCCACTTTTATACACCTACATAGAAGTACCCGGATGTAGGCGCGGACGTAGGCGAAAGCATCCCAGTACCCGGATGTAGGCGCAGCCGTGAGCAAAATTCTAGTACCCGTCCATTGGTTCTTTTATCGATCGCTCATTGGTTCTTTTTCTCGACCGCTGATTGGTCCAAATGGAACTGCCCATCCTTCCCAGGTTAATTTACAATCCCTTTTTGGGATTCAAGCTCTGTATATCGATGCCGCAACATTGTTGCCGAACCTTGCCGAAAGGGAGACCTTGGACCTTTTGACCTGGATGTGACCTTTTGACCCGACATTCATCCGCACACTGCCGGTGATGACGCGCGCGCGCGTACGGCCGGAGAACCCGCCCGCGCGCGCCCTGCGGCCGGAGTAACCCGCGCGCTGCGGCCGGGGCGGGCCGGGCCGGGAAAAACCCCACAGACAGGCCAGTACATGCATTCCTATCATGTTCCCAGGTCACACCCCATTCACACAGATCCTCATGGATACCCGGATGCAGGCACAGACGTCAGCGAAATTCTGGCGGGAAAACCCCCACAGACAGTTCGGTACATGTCCTATCATGTTCCCAGGTCACGCCCCATTCACCCAGACCGGAAGTGACGTCATGCCCCTAATTTAACATGCACCCATCCATGACTGGATGCCCCTTCACGAATGCTTCACTTTGATACCTCACTCGACTCCATCGGACCATTAGTGGCCCACCTATACGGCAAAAACGTCTATTTCCACACCCGTTTCCCACAATTCCCTGTCTGCGCATGCGCAGAATGTGGACAACGGCCGAGACACTACTCCAGGCGGTTGCTCCCTCACATAGGCTTCACATGGATACCGTATTCGACTCCATCGGCCCATTAGTGGCTCGCCTAGGCCCCAGAACGTCTATTTCCATACACTTTTTCTACTGCGCATGCGCAGAATGACGTCAGTTCCACGTCACGCACAGCCCGTTGGAGACTCCCTCACGTATGCTTTACATTGATACCTCACTCGATCCCATCGGCCCACTAGTGGCCCACCTAAACCCCAACACGTCTATTTCTATACTACGGCCAGACTGCGCATGCGCAGACTATTGACAACGAACGACACACTAGCCCAGGCGGATGCTCCCTCACGACAGCTTCAAAATAAAACCTCATACGACACCATAGGATCATTAGGGGCTCACCTAAACCCTAAAACGTCTATGTCCACACCCTTTTCCCAGAATTCCCTGTCTGCGCATGCGCAGAATGTTGACAACGGCCGAGACACTAGTCCAATTGGATGTCCCCTCACATAGGCTTCACACTGATACCTCACTCAACTCCATCGGCTCATTAGTGGCTCACCTAGATCCCAAAACGTCTATTTTCATATTGTTTGTTTATTGCGCATGCGCAGAATGACGATATTCCGACCCCACATCCACCCAGTGGGATGCCCCCTCACATAGGCTTCACATTGATACCTCACTCGACCCCATCGGTCCATTAGGGGCCCACCTAGACCCCAACACGGCTATTTCCATACCCTTGATCTACCGCGCATGCGCAGAATGACGATATTTCAACCCCACACCCAGTCCATCAGATGCGCCTTCACGAATGCTTCACATTGATACCTCATATGACTCCATCGACCCACTATGGCCCACCTAGACCCCAAAACGTCTATTTCAATACCCTTGATCTACCGCGCATGCGCAGAATGACGATATTTCAACCCCACACCCAGTCCATCAGATGCCCCTTCACGAATGCCTCACATTGATACCTCATACGACCCAATCGGACCATGGAGCGTATTTGAAGTCTGAAGACTACTTTTTCTCCGCGGAAGCTTTTTTGCGCGACCGCATCACCGCCAGACCGCATTACCGCGGAGGAATATAGGCCCGTATTCCCATACAGGCATTCCCCGTATAGATGCAAATGTGCGAATCAGGGGAGATAACCAGGAATATGTCAAAAATCATCACGGGCAACAAGAGTTACCTCCCTTACCGTAATTTTGAGGGTTCCCGGTTGCGATTTAACATGGACCAACAGATTGTGAAATTTCCCGGTGCCCGAACCTCGTCCCGTCTTCTATATACTACTAAGGTGGTCTATCATTTTTTCTAATTTACGTCTCAGAAAAGCGCGCGATTAAAAATAATCCTCATTCGCGCCCCCTTCCCACTTTGAGAAATCCTGGCGACGGGTTTGTAGCATTTACCAAGCCGGTTGTGTAGCTGAAAACTCAATATTCAATGCAATTTTATATTTTGCAGAGGGTATCAGTGTACGTGTCATCTCTAACCCTAACTGTTAGCAGCATCGACAGCTCTATTGTCATTTGCAAACCCAGATTCTTGGACAGATCTCCACTACTCGTCATTGTGGTCATTAGTCTTATCTGGTTGGTAGCTTTGGGATCATCTACGCCAGATCTTCATCTATGTCAGTTAAACTATACCTGCAATTTCACCTCTGACCTCTTGGTTGTGTGTGGATACAAGAACATGACTACATTCGAATATATATCTGTATTTGGAGTACCAATAGTGGCCTTCTATTTAATTCCCCTGATCGTGATGACCGTCAGCTACGGCCGTATTGCATCGCATCTGTTGCACAGAGATCCATCATTACTTGAATCAGGTAGGTACACACTAAACGAAAGTGTTCTCCACTATTAAACACTATAAGGTATTGTGATGTAACAGTTTCTGCACACTTTTTATGTTCTCGAATAAATAAAAACAGCAGTGTTCAAAATCTTTCCATTTGGTCTTACTTCTAAACGTGGGCAATGGTGTTCAAGTGTAATGACCCACAACCAAAACACCAAAAAAGCTGTTTCACTTGAGAACACCACGACGTGTTTCATTGTTACACTCTTTTGGTGTTCCTGAATAACCAAGAAAAGCAGTGTGAACATTTAGAGTTTTCTTTCATTCTAATCGGATTCCAAATTTGTACACTGGTCTTTCAAAGTGTAATGCCAATCAACACCAACACCTATGCCGAATACCCGTACAAATTCTCTGAAACGTCAAGGTTCGCATTAAGAATACCAAAAAGACGCTCACGCGTCCTAAAATTTTAGTGTGTGTGTATCTAGAGGTAGTCAGGGCAGTTAGGGATTTTTTGGTTCACATTCTTCCAAAAGCACCAAATTTGGTCCATATGTCCCATACTATTTCGATTTTTGACGGGCGCCAAGACGGACGCCCCTGGGGCCGCCATATTGGCGAAATTCAATATGGTCGCCACCCGGGATAGAGGTCAATCGTAGTTAAATAACTAAAAGGGCTAGAAATATTAATAATAACACTTTTTAGTGCTTTTAGGGGTCGGGGAATCTGATTGTGATCTCATTTCAACGATTTGAGGTCAAGGTCACCCTTCAAGGTCACCATAAAGGTTATTTTGGGGACAAATTCGCCATTGTCAGTGGTTTTGGGGCAAGATATATAAACTGCCTCATTCTATTGGTTTCCGGGGTTGAGTAACCCGAATCGGGCATTATTCTGGCGATTTGGGGCAATATTTCATTTGAGAGTCGCGATAGAGGTCATCCGAACCAGAGGTCAGTTGTAGGTAAAACACCAAAAGAATAGCAAATAATACCATAGGGGTTTGTGGCATTCGGAGAATCCGACTCTGATCTTATTTTGAAGATTTGAGGTCACCCAATTTTGGAGTCAAAGGTCAAAGATCAACAGTTACCACTACGAACAATCGAACGAAGATTATTCGGGAACAAGTTTCATTAAAATAGTTCGGAGACGACATCTGCTGACAAACTGCTATAACTATGCCGCTATGCCGCTGTGTGTATTTAAATGTTCGAAATACAATACAAAGACCGCTTTAGCAACAATATACCAATGATTATTTATACCTATAACTTCTGGCTTGCGCTCTCAAGAAACTGTGAAGTCGGGTCGCACCCAGTAAGGCTGTGGAAGAGGGGTAGTGGCAAGGATTTTGACGGACCGAGATCGGACTAAATGGTATGGACTGGAATGTCACAATATTTTTTTCCAGTACCTAAGCCCACCAAGAGTTCCGATAGACCGAGGGTCTCCAAAGACCGGACACATCGCTGTCCATCGTGCGAACATATAGGCTATTGCTCTACGGCAAGAGAGTTTCTACTTGAGTCATGTCACTTCACTCAAGAAGGAAATCCCTGACTTCAGTGAGTGGAGGCGGCACAAAGACTGTACCAGTACATGGCAACCACTATGGACCACTCTCAGCGACACTTCTATGGCATATGCCATTCTCATGCACTGCGGTTGACTCAAGGCATGCACGAGAAGGTGCAAATGCAACTGTGCCGATGTCCGATACACGACCCTCTTCAAATGCGAAGGCGGCTGCGTTAATAACGAGAGCGATGATGACAAGTATTACTTATTGTTGGCATCATAAAGCGCAAGCCAGAAGGCATAGGTAGTAAAAGTAATCATTGGCATAGTGTTGCTAAAGCGGTCTTTATGTTGTATTTCGAACATTTAAATGCACGTAGCGGCATAAGTAGTATATAGTACCATTTACGAGTCACATTGACCTACTTTTTTGTTCCCCCCGGGTAAAATTTGTGGCGGAAGTGTGGCGGGGTTTCCCAGGGGGGATTCCCCAGTGGGGGTTTCCCAATGACGATCACGTGATCAAGGCATGTCTAGACTTGTTCTGGGTTGTACAGTTCTGCCATACGGAGGATGGGTACTAGTATTTCGCGGACGTCCTAGTAATAAACATAATCTATAGGTGTTGTACCATGTTAATAGCATCAGTCTAGCATCTGTACCACCCTAGGGTCGAGTGTTTATTGTCCCGTGTATCTCCGCAGAAAATCAACAAACAAAATGGCGGCTCCAGGATGGTGTGGGGACGCCCTTTCCACATCACGGCGTCGACCATAGCGCCATCTATTCACACTGACACAAGGGAGACAACTCGTGTGGCCCAAGGGTATGGAAATAGCCGTGTTGGAGCTAGGGAAGCCACAAATGGGCCAGTGGGGTCATATGAGGTATCAAAGTGAAGCATTCGTGAAGGGGCATGTAATGGGCTGGGTGTGGGGTTGACATATCGGCATTCTGCGCATGCGCGGTGGCCCAAGGGTATGAAAATAGACGTGTTGGAGCTAGGGAAGCCCCTAGTGGACCAATTGGGTCGAGTGAGGTATCAAAGTGAAGCATTCGTGAAGGGGCATATCACTGGACTAGTGGGTTGACATATCGGCATTCTGCGCATGCGCGGTGGCCCAAGGGTATGGAAATAGCCGTGCTGGAGCTAGGGGAGCCCCTAGTGGACCAATGGGGTCGAGTGAGGTATCAAAGTGAAGCATTCGTGAAGGGGCATTTAATGGGCTGGGTGTGGGGTTGACATATCGGCATTCTGCGCATGCGCGGTGGCCAAAGGGTATAGAAATAGCCGTTTTGCAGTTAGGAGAGCCCCTAATGGTCGAATGGGGTTGAGTGAGGTATCAAAATGAAGCATTCGTGAAGGGACATCTGATGGGTTGGGTGTGCGGTAGGGATATCATTCTGCGCATGCGCAAACGCAATGCGGAGCTCTCGTCCAATCAGAAGCGAGTATTTCAAGTCCGTCACAGATCTCTCAGCCAATTAGCAGCGAGTATTTTGACCCGGTGCATTATGAGACATATCCAAGATGGCGGCACGTGTGCTCAAGATGGCGGCACATCCGGTGTCGAAAACTGGCCATTTCGTCGGGATGTGGTCACCTAGTGTGGAAAACTGGACCTTGTATGGGTCCTGCTAGACGTTTTGGAGCTAGGGGAGCCCCTAATGGGCCGATGGTGTTGTATGAGGTATCAAGGTCAAGTATATTTCAAGCACGGGTGGGTGCATGTAAAATTTTTCCTGAAAAAATACGGAACACGGACTTATCCTAAATTACGTGAAAATGCCTATATGGGGTATGGGGGGGTATAGGACCATCCTGGGAAACCTGCTTCTCGACATTTGCGGTATAGGTTGTGGGGTCTCGTTTTCTTAGTCTCGTCAAGACAAACATGATAGGAAGTGTCCGGGAGCGAATCGGTGAAATTTTTGAAAAAAGTCACCGAGACCCATATAGACCCATATAGTCCCATACTGGAGGTATAGGATCAATGTTTGTCCCCCTGGGAAACCCACTTCTATACATTTGCGGTAGGGTTGTTTGGATTTGTTTTTCACGTCTCATCATTTAGAACACGATAGGAAGTGTCCCCGAGCGAATCGGTGAAATTTTTGAAAAAGTACGATATAGCCCCATATAGACATATATATATAAATATATAGTCCCATACTGGGGGTATAGGTTCAATGTTTATCCTACTGGGAAACCTACTTCTCGACATTTGTGGTAGGGTTGTGGGGTCTCGATTTTCACGTCTCGACATTTAGAACATAATAGGAAGGGTCGCGGAGCGAATCGGTGAAATTTTTGGAAAAAGTCACCAAGGCCTGGGTAGGCCCATAGGCCTATACTGCATGGCTATGGGTGTATAGGGCCATACGGGTTGGACATGTTGGAGTCTAGGTGAGTCCCTGGTGGTCCAATGGGGTTGAGTGAGGTCTTATTTTGAAGCTCTCGTGGAGGAGCACTTGACTACACTAATGGTTCGTCCGTGTTCAATAGTCTGCGCATGCGCAGCCTGGCCCGTAGTATAGAAAGTAGGCATTTTGGGGGGTATGTGGGTGTGTGTTTGGGTTAGAGATGGGCTATTCACGGTTCGAATGGGTCGTGTGAGGTATCAATGTGAAGCTTGTGTGGGGTAGAGTCAGAATGGCGTGTTTTTAATCGCGTCAATCTGCGCATGCGCAGTTGGTTGTAGTAGAGAAATCAGGCATTTTGGGGGGTATGTGGATGTGTGTTTGGGGTAGAGATGGACCGCTATGGGTCCGAATAGGTCGTGGCAGGTGTCAAAGTGAAGCTTGTGTGGGTTAGAGTCAGAATGGTGTGTTTTTAAGCGCAAGTCGCGTTAATCTGCGCATGCGCAGTTGGTTGTAGTAAGTAAAGTGACCATTTTGGGGCAGTGCAGGTAGGTATTTGGGATAGAGAGGGACCATCCTTGGTCCGAATGCGTCGTGTAAGGTGTCATCTTGTAGCTCTCGGGGTGTCGATCCCGATTTAAGGGATGTTCGCGTCATCTGTGACGTCATCAGTGACGTAATCAGTACGAGTAGTAGCGAAAGTGGACATTTTGGGGCAGTGAAAGGAAGGTATTTGGTGTAGAGATGGACCATCCTTGGTCCGAATGCATCGTGGGAGGTGTCATTTTGTAGCGCTTAGGGTGTAGATCCCGAGTTGAGGGATGTCCGCGTCATCTGTGACGTCATCAGTGACGTCATCATTACGAGTAGTAGCGAAAGTGGGCATTTTGGGGCAGTGAAGGATGGATTAGTAGTATGAAAGCGCATGTCGAGCCCCATTGACCTTGCGGCGCATTGCGCAATGAGTATGCATGTGTGTGTGTAGGCGTCTGTGTGTGTGTGTGTATGCGTCTGTGTGTGTGTGTGTGTGCGTGCATGTGTGTGTGTGTATGCGTCTGTGTGTCTGTGTATGCGTCTGTGTGTCTGTGTGCATGTGTGCTTGCGTGTACGTGTGTGTGTGTGTGTGTGTGTGTGTGCGTGTGTGTCTGTGTGCATGTGTGCGTACGTGTGTGTGTGTGTGTGTGTATGCGTCTGATGCGTGTGTGTGTGTGTGTTTGTGTATGCGTCTGTGTGTCTGGGTGCGTGTGTGCATGCGCCGAGTTCTAAGAGCCCCGGAGAGAGAACAACAACAACAAGGATGACACATGAGAGAACAACAAGAAGTTTTTGTCATATAGTTTATTATCCCCAAATTTTACATCATACCCAGGCTGGGGGAGCCGCCCTGGGTATGTTTAGTATGTTCGCATTCGAAATATCAAACACCGTGTTTTATTATTCAACGCATCGTCACATCAGGCACAAGTGTTTACTGAGCTCAAGTCAACGATCAGCATGTAGACATAGAGAGTATGTACGGCATGTTGTGGTATTCATCAGTGCATGGGTGACGCATTCACCCGATGGGTTGATTGGTCGTCTTGGTCACGAAAAACGTAACATTGGTTACCCTCTTTACCACCCATTGTGTGTTGGGGCGTTGACGATGTGCCCATCTCAAGGCATCCAATTGTTCCACTTGGGCCAGCATCATCTCTAGCGACGCCCGGTGAATGATGGTAAACGGCAGGTCAAACACAAGGTTGTTGGCACTGGGGTAACAATACCGTAACTGGTCCGTCTTTTTGTGGCGTAAGATGTACCCGAAAGCGACATTCAATTTGAAGGCCGTAGTTTGATCTTCGAAGATGGCTTCCACGTAGCTGCGTAGACGGGTGAGTTTGGTCAGTGGGAAATTGTAGATATCTTGAATAGGGCGATGACGGTGGAAACAGTATCGTGTCATAGACCAATGGCCCCGATCGTCGTCACTCACTGGATGGTTGTCCTGTAAGAGATCGCTAGGAACATTTATGGGCTCGACCAGAAAATGTTCGATGTTGTCAGGCGAATGACTCGAAACCGTAACGCTTGGGTCCGGCTTGATATCCAGGCTCTTCTGAACTGTGGGTATAGGCGGGCTCTCCGTCATCGCATCACCAGTGGCGTTCGTCTCCCCGGGCTTATCTTCACTGGGCCTGACCTTCCGCGGCTCCTCTATAGTAGAAGGTTGTCGCGCATACCGTGGTGATGGACTATGAATCAAACGTTGGTGTCGTCTTAACTGACTGGGTCGTTTGAAGAGTTGACCACATTCATTACATTGTTCCGTCGCACCCTCGTGGAGTGAGCGTTCATGGCGCAGTAAAGCATCTTCCCGATTAAATGACCGTGCGCAGGTTAAGTATATCGTGCACCGTTGTGGATGGAGGCCTCGTGTCGTCGCAAATCTTCTGGGCGAATAAACTGCTTCTGGCAAGTTGTGCAAGTGAACATCTTGGTGGTTGACAGAGTATCCGATGAAACGACCAGGCCGCTTCCCTTTTATAGTACGCTAGCTGATGATCTATTTTTAGCACACTCAGTTCAACTACCCCAAGTCGAGGACCAGACATATAGAGTATGTATTGCATGCTATGGTATTCATCAGTGCAAGGGTGGCACATTCAGCCGATGGAGGTGGTCGGTCAGCTTGATAACGAAAAACGTGACATTGGTCACCCTCTCCACTATCCACTCGGTGTTGGGACGCTGTTCATAGGCCCATTCCAAGGGATCCACAGTGTCCAGTTGGGCCAGCATCGTCTCTAGCGACGCCCGATTGATGATTGTGAAAGGATGGTCGTACACTGGGTTGATGGCACTGGAATAGAAATAGCATAATTCACGCGTCATCTTATGGCATAAGATGTACCCAAATGCTACATTTAATGTGAAGGACGTAGGTTGGTCATTGAAGATGGCTTCCACGTAGCTGCGTTGGCGGGTGAGGTCGGTCAGTCGGAAATTGTACAAGTTCAATATAGGGCGATGACGGTGGAAGCAGTGTCGGATCATGGACCAATGGCGTCGATACATCTCACTCACCGGATGATCTTCGGGTAAGAGATCGCTGGGAACATCCACCGCATCTTCCAGAAAATGTTCGTTGTTGTCAGGCGTATGACTGGAAACAGTAATGCTAGGGACCGGCTGGATATCTAGGCTCTTCTGAGCTGTGGGTATAGGCGGGTTCTCCGTGATCGCATCACCAGTGGCATTCTTCTCCCCGGGTTCATCTTCAGTGGATCTGTCCCTCCTGGGTGCCTCTTTAGTGGAAAGTTGTCCCTCATGCCGTGGTGACGGACCATGAATCAAACGCTCATGCCGTTTTAACTGACTGGGTCGTCTGAAGAGTTCACCACATTCTTCGCATGGACGCTTGGGTGGCCCATGAATTGAACGTTCATGGCGCTTTAAATGATCTGGGCGCTGAAACGACAGTGTAGGCCTACATATCGTACAGCTATACCGGGCGGTTCCATCGTGCTTGGTAGCCTCATGGCGGCGCAAGTCGTGCCGGCGAGTGAATGATTTCGAGCACGCAGTACAAGTGAACATCTTGGTGGTTGATAGAGTGTCTGATGAAACGGCCAGGCCGTTTCCTTTTTATAGCAAGCTAGCTGTTGCTCTATTTTTAGCACAATCAGTTCAACTTGGACGTCAGCGACAAGAACCCGGATGTAGGCGTGTGTGTAAGGTGGAAACCTTTGCGCGCCGGGGTCAAAGGTCAGTTCCGGTCACGTGAACGGAAGCGGAAGTGACCTCACAGAGGTCGTATGCAAATGTCACTTCCGAGATCTGAGCTCCACAGGCTTTGAGCTCCAAGAGCTCTGCCACACGGGAGTTCCCACCACCACCACCACCGGGCGTTGACGCCCGTCAACGCCCGGTAGTGGCGTTGGTGGCGTTGGTGGTAGCGTTGGTGGCGTTGATGGTGGCGTTGGTGGTGTTGGTGGTGGTGTTGGTGGTGTACGGCGGTGGTGTTCGTGGAGTCGGTGGTGGTGTGTGTGGTGGTGGTAGAGTCTTTAAATCAGCGCGCGCCGGGGTCAAAGGTCAGTTCCGGTCACGTGAACGGAAGCGGAAGCGACCTCACAGAGGTCATATGCAAATGTCACTTCCGAGCTCTGAGCTCCACAGGCTTTGAACTCCAAGAGCTCCGATCCAAAAAACACACTCGCAAGCACACACATACACACACGCCTACATCCGGGTTCTTGTCGCTGACGTCCAAGTTGAACTGATTGTGCTAAAAATAGATCAACAGCTAGCTTGCTATAAAAAGGAAACGGCCTGGCCGTTTCATCAAACACTCTGTCAACCACCAAGATGTTCACTTGGACTACGTGCTCGAAATCATTCACTCGCCGGCACGACTTGCGCCGCCATGAGGCTACCAAGCACGATGGAACCGCCCGGTATAGCTGTACGATATGTAGGCCTACACTGTCGTTTCAGCGCCCAGATCATTTAAAGCGCCATGAACGTTCAATTCATGGGCCACCCAAGCGTCCATGCGAAGAATGTGGTGAACTCTTCAGACGACCCAGTCAGTTAAAACGGCATGAGCGTTTGATTCATGGTCCGTCACCACGGCATGAGGGACAACTTTCCACTAAAGAGGCACCCAGGAGGGACAGATCCACTGAAGATGAACCCGGGGAGAAGAATGCCACTGATGATGCGATCACGGAGAGCCCGCCTATACCCACAGCTCAGAAGAGCCTAGATATCCAGCCGGCCCCTAGCATTACTGTTTCCAGTCATACGCCTGACAACAACGAACATTTTCTGGAAGATGCGGTGGATGTTCCCAGCGATCTCTTACCCGAAGATCATCCAATGAGTGAGATGTATCGACGCTATTGGTCCATGATCCGACACTGCTTCCACCGTCATCGCCCTATATTGAACTTGTACAATTTCCGACTGACCGACCTCACCCGTCAACGCAGCTACGTGGAAGCCATCTTCAATGACCAACCTACGTCTTTCACATTAAATGTAGCATTTGGGTACATCTTATGCCATAAGATGACGCGTGAATTGTGCTATTTCTATTCCACTGCCATCAACCCAGTGTACGACCATCCTTTCACAATCACCAATCGGGCGTCGCTAGAGACGATGCTGGCCCAACTGGACACTGTGGATCCCTTGGAATGGGCCTATGAACAGCGTCCCAACACCGAGTGGATAGTAGAGAGGGTGACCAATGTCACGTTTTTCGTTACCAAGCTGACCGATCACCCCCATCGGCTGAATGTGCCACCCTTGCACTGATGAATACCATAGCATGCAATACATACTCTATATGTCTGGTCCTCGACTTGGGGTAGTTGAACTGAATGTGCTAAAAATAGATCACCAGCTAGCGTACTATAAAAGGGAAGCGGCCTGGTCGTTTCATCGGATACTCTGTCAACCACCAAGATGTTCACTTGCACAACTTGCCAGAAGCAGTTTATTCGCCCAGAAGATTTGCGACGACACGAGGCCTCCATCCACAACGGTGCACGATATACTTGTATAACCTGCGCACGGTCATTTAATCGGGAAGATGCTTTACTACGCCATGAACGCTCACTCCACGAGGGTGCGACGGAACAATGTAATGAATGTGGTCAACTCTTCAAACGACCCAGTCAGTTAAGACGACACCAACGTTTGATTCATAGTCCATCACCACGGTATGCGCGACAACCTTCTACTATAGAGGAGCCGCGGAAGGTCAGGCCCAGTGAAGATAAGCCCGGGAAGACGAACGCCACTGGTGATGCGATGACGGAGAGCCCGCCTATACCCACAGTTCAGAAGAGCCTGGATATCCAGCCGGACCCAAGCGTTACGGTTTCGAGTCATTCGCCTGACAACATCGAACATTTTCTGGTCGAGCCCATAAATGTTCCTAGCGATCTCTTACAGGACAACCATCCAGTGAGTGACGACGATCGGGGCCATTGGTCTATGACACGATACTGTTTCCACCGTCATCGCCCTATTCAAGATATCTACAATTTCCCACTGACCAAACTCACCCGTTTACGCAGCTACGTGGAAGCCATCTTCGAAGATCAAACTACGGCCTTCAAATTGAATGTCGCTTTCGGGTACATCTTACGTCACAAAAAGACGGACCAGTTACGGTATTGTTACCCCAGTGCCAACAACCTTGTGTTTGACCTGCCGTTTACCATCATTCACCGGGCGTCGCTAGAGGTGATGCTGGCCCAAGTGGAACAATTGGATGCCTTGAGATGGGCACATCGTCAACGCCCCAACACACAATGGGTGGTAAAGAGGGTAACCAATGTTACGTTTTTCGTGACCAAGACGACCAAGACGACCAATCAACCCATCGGGTGAATGCGTCACCCATGCACTGATGAATACCACAACATGCCGTACATACTCTCTATGTCTACATGCTGATCGTTGACTTGAGCTCAGTAAACCCTTGTGCCTGATGTGACGATGCGTTGAATAATAAAACACGGTGTTTGATATTTCGAATGCGAACATACTAAACATACCCAGGGCGGCTCCCCCAGCCTGGGTATGATGTAAAATTTGGAGATAATAAACTATATGACAAAAACTTCTTGTTGTTCTCTCATGTGTCATCCTTGTTGTTGTTGTTCTCTCTCCGGGGCTCTTAGAACTCGGCGCATGCACACACGCACCCAGACACACAGACGCATACACACACACACACACACGCATCAGACGCATACACACACACACACACACGTACGCACACATGCACACAGACACACACGCACACACACACACATACACACAGACGCATGCACAAACACACAGACGCATACACACACACATGCACGCACACACACACACACAGACGCATACACACACACACACACAGACGCCTACACACACACATGCATACTCATTGCGCAATGCGCCGCAAGGTCAATGGGGCTCGACATGCGCTTTCATACTACTAATCCATCCTTCACTGCCCCAAAATGCCCACTTTCGCTACTACTCGTAATGATGACGTCACTGGTGACGTCACAGATGGCGCGGACATCCCTCAACTCGGGATCTACACCCTAAGCGCTACAAATGACACCTCCCACGACGCATTCGGACCAAGGATGGTCCATCTCTACACCAAATACCTTCCTTTCACTGCCCCAAAATGTCCACTTTCGCTACTACTCGTACTGATTACGTCACTGATGACGTCACAGATGACGCGAACATCCCTTAAATCGGGATCGACACCCCGAGAGCTACAAGATGACACCTTACACGACGCATTCGGACCAAGGATGGTCCCTCTCTATCCCAAATACCTACCTGCACTGCCCCAAAATGGTCACTTTACTTACTACAACCAACTGCGCATGCGCAGATTAACGCGACTTGCACTTAAAAACACACCATTCTGACTCTAACCCACACAAGCTTCACTTTGACACCTGCCACGACCTATTCGGACCCATAGCGGTCCATCTCTACCCCAAAAACACATCCACATACCCCCCAAAATGCCTGATTTCTCTACTACAACCAACTGCGCATGCGCAGATTGACGCGATTTGCATTTAAAAACACGCCATTCTGACTCTACCCCACACAAGCTTCACATTGATACCTCACACGACCCATTCGAACCGTGAATAGCCCATCTCTAACCCAAACACACACCCACATACCCCCAAAATGCCTACTTTCTATACTACGGGCCAGTCTGCGCATGCGCAGACTATTGAACACGGACGAACCATTAGTGTAGTCAAGTGCTCCTCCACGAGAGCTTCAAAATAAGACCTCACTCGACCCCATTGGACCACCAGGGACTCACCTAGACTCCAACATGTCCACCCCGTATGCCCTATACACCCACAGCCATGCAGTATAGGCCTATGGGCCTACCCAGGCCATGGTGACTTTTTTCAAAAATTTCACCGATTCGCTCCGCGACCCTTCCTATCATGTTCTAAATGTCGAGACGTGAAAAACGAGACCCCACAACCCTACCGCAAATGTCTAGAAGTAGGTTTCCCAGTAGGATAAACATTGAACCTATACCCCCAGTATGGGACTATATATTTATATATATATGTCTATATGGGGCTATATCGTACTTTTTCAAAAATTTCACCGATTCGCTCGGGGATACTTCCTATCGTGTTCTAAATGATGAGACGTGAAAAACAAATCCAAACAACCCTACCGCAAATGTATAGAAGTGGGTTTCCCAGGGGGACAAACATTGATCCTATACCTCCAGTATGGGACTATATGGGTCTATATGGGTCTCGGTGACTTTTTTCAAAAAATTTCACCGATTCGCTCCGGGACACTTCCTATCATGTTTGCCTTGACGAGACTAAGAAAACGAGACCCCACAACCTATACCGCAAATGTCGAGAAGTAGGTTTCCCAGGATGGTCCTATACCCACCCATACCCCATATAGGCATTTTCACGTAATTTAGGATAAAGTCCGTGTTCCGTATTTTTTCAGGAAAAATTTTACATGCACCCACCCGTGCTTGAAATATACTTGACCTTGAGACCTCATACAACACCATCGGCCCATTAGGGGCTCCCCTAGCTCCAAAACGTCTAGCAGGACCCATACAAGGTCCAGTTTTCGACACTAGGTGACCACATCCCGACGAAATGACCAGTTTTCGACACCGGATGTGCCGCCATCTTGAGCATACGTGCCGCCATCTTGGATATGTCTCATAATGCACCGGGTCAAAATACTCGCTGCTAATTGGCCGAGAGATCTGTGACGGATTTGAAATACTCGCTTCTGATTGGACGAGAGCTCCGCATTGCGTCCTCGCATGCGCAGAATGATATCCCTACCGCACACCCAACCCATCAGATGTCCCTTCACGAATGCTTCACTTTGATACCTCAGTCGACCCCATTCGACCATTAGGGGCTCTCCTAACTGCAAAACGGCTATTTCTATACCCTTTGGCCACCGCGCATGCGCAGAATGCCGATATGTCAACCCCACACCCAGCCCATTAGATTCCCCTTCACGAATGTTTCACTTTGATACCTCACTCAACCCCATTGGTCCACTAGGGGCTCCCCTAGCTCCAGCACGGCTATTTCCATACCCTTGGGCCACTGCGCATGCGCAGAATGCCGATATGTCAACCCACTAGTCCAGTGATATGCCCCTTCACGAATGCTTCACTTTGATACCTCACTCGACCCCATTGGTCCACTAGGGGCTTCCCTAGCTCCAACACGTCTATTTTCATACCCTTGGGCCACCGAGCATGCGCAGAATGCCGATATGTCAACCCCACACCCAGCCCATTACATGCCCCTTCACGAATGCTTCACTTTGATACCTCATATGACCCCACTGGCCCATTTGTGGCTTCCCTAGCTCCAACACGGCTATTTCCATACCCTTGGGCCACACGAGTTGTCTCCCTTGTGTCAGTGTGAATAGATGGCGCTATGGTCGACGCCGTGATGTGGAAAGGGCGTCCCCACACCATCCTGGAGCCGCCATTTTGTTTGTTGATTTTCTGCGGAGATACACGGGACAATAAACACTCGACCCTAGGGTGGTACAGATGCTAGACTGATCCTATTAACATGGTACAACACCTATAGATTATGTCTATTACTAGGACGTCAGCGAAATACTAGTACCCATCCTCCGTATGGCAGAACTGTACAACCCAGAACAAGTCTAGACATGCCTTGATCACGTGATCGTCATTGGGAAACCCCCACTGGGGAATCCCCCCTGGGAAACCCCGCCACACTTCCGCCACAAATTTTACCCGGGGGGAACAAAAAAGTAGGTCAATGTGACTCGTAAATGGTACTATATACTACTGGCATAGTTATAGCATTTTGTCAGCAGATGTCATCTCCGAAGTATTTTAATAAAAATTTTCCTGAATAATCTTGTTTCGATTGTTTTTAGTAGCAACTGTTGATCTTTGACCTTAAATTCCCATATGAGGTGACCGTGACCTCAAATCGTCAAAATAATTAAGGTCAGAATCTAATTCTCCGACGCCACAAAGCCCTATGGTATTATTTGTGGTTCTAGCTCTTTTGGTGTTTCCTATAATTGACCTCTGGTTGATCTCTGGTTCAGGTGAACTGTATCGTGAACCTCACGTGCAATATTGCCTCAAATCGTCAAAAGATGGCCACAGTCGGGTTACTCAACCCCGAAAATCGATAAAATGAGGTAGTTTGTATATCTCGACTAAAAAGCCACTAAAAATGAGGAATTTGACCCCATAATGATCTTCAGTGTGACCTTGACCTCAGATCGTTGAAATAAGACACCGCCGAAAACCACTAACAAGTTGTATTATTCATGATTCTAGCCATTTTGTGTTTTTAAATACCATTGACCTCTAACCCGGGTGGTGGCCATATTGAATTTCGCCAATATGGCGTCCCCCGGGGGCGACTACCTTGGCGCTCGCCAAAAATCGAAAAGGTATTGTATGGGCGACATATGGGCCAAATTTGGTGCTTTTGGAAGAATCTGAACCAAACAGTTCCTTTTATGCCCTAACATCCCGGACTAGGGAGTTAAACTCCCTACATTGTCCGCGGTAAGACTGCACATGGACGAGTGACTTCTCCATTCTAACACTTGGACAGCTCGCTCTCGGCCATCCCAATCTCGTGTGATTTTACACACCAAATTAACGGGGAACTATTGTTGATTTCGTACAGACTTATTGTTTTCTTGGAATTGCGATTTTCATTGTACGAAGGTGTTCATTGGCATCTATAGTTAGTAACCCAAATCATCATTGATCATTCCGCTGCGATATTCCGATATTTCATTATGATAACCGATATGGCGTTCATAGCAACTTAACCATACATATACATGTAGTATTCGTGAACAGGATTGCATAGCTTCCGAGAGGAATACCGGATCAAACTTAATAAACAAGGCAAACTTTATTTTCTACAGGAACTCGTTTCAGTGAGATGTCGAGACAACGAAAGAACTCGGTCAAACTGTTGGCCATTGTGGTGATCTTTTACCTTGTATCTTACCTCGCCGTCTACTCATGTATGGTCCTCGGGTACGGTATTGTATGGCGACAAGGTATTGTTGCAAGGCATTTTGTCACGCATGTACACGGCATACAGGTAACCTTGCTCAATTCAATTTTCGGTTTTTTGTGTTTGGTTTCTCAAAATCAAAAATTGAAATTTGACCGTCAATTTTCAATTTTCGTTTTCGGTTTCTCAGAATCAAAAATTGAAATTTGACATTCAATTTTCAATTTTCGTTTTACGTTTTACTTCGCGCAAAAATGAAAATCAAATATTGAAAATTGCCTCGACTTGTCCGTTTTTCGTTTTTTGATTTTAACTTTGACACGTCAATGTTAACTGTACACGGGCAAGGCTTATGATGTGGCTTTCGGTCCGCGGAGTAGTATGGAAAGCGCAAATCGAATTGTTTATGCAAGGTGTGGAGCACAATATGGAGTGAGTGAGTGAGTGAATAGGGTTTAACGGCGCTTTCAACATTTTTTCAGCACAATATGGAAAGCCAGTAGGGGAAAGATATGGGAGTGTCACCACACTATAGATGCCAGGCATTCGAACTATATTATAATTGGCCAACTGCGCATGTCCAGAAGCGAGTAGGCATTCGTGCAGTAGGTGTAAAGCATTATATGGAAAACAACATGGTTGATACACATGTGAGTTTCATTAAAGTAGGGTAAAATATTAAATACGTGGGTACCCTAATCATAACCCCAAAAGGAACTTCCCACGTCGATGCGTTGAAGCTTTTGACACCCGCACTTAAAGCGTTGAAGCGTTTTTGACGCTGAACGTTGACGGGCATGTAAACTCTTCAACGATCCAGGTCCCAAAATAGAGAATGAAGATTGGACCTGAAGCGTTGAAGCATTCAGACGTCTGGCATCAAGCGTGACCTTTGTGTGCTTGTTTGAAATGGTGATTTCCGGAACGCTGGCAGTAGTATATAAAACACGGATAGACTCCCCTTTTGCTGGGGGAGGTAACTCTTGCATCCGACAGGGGGCGCTGTTTCCATGTTATAGTATAGGGAGCGGCCATGCACGGCCTTTGTCCTCTGGGCCGCAAGGCCGCTATAGTTCCGGCGCTTCTGATCACATGACCTTTCACCTCGAATCCCTCGGCGGTGATGCGGTCATGTCTGGCGGTGATGCGGTCGCGGAAAAAAGCTTACGCGGAGAAAAAGTAGTCTCCAGAATTCAAATACGCTGCATGGTCCGATTGGGTCGTATGAGGTATCAATGTGAAGCATTCGTGAAGGGGCATCTGATGGGCTGGGTGTGGGGTTCAAATAGCGTCATCCTGCGCATGCCCGGTGGACCAAGCGTATGGAAATAGACGTTTTGGGGTCTAGGGCAGCCACTAATGGTCCGATGGAGTCGAGTGAGGTATCAATGTGAAGCCTGTGTGAGGTGGCATCTGACTGTACTAGTGGCTCGGGCGTTGTCATCATTCTGCGCATGCGCAGACAGGGAATTGTGGGAAAACGGTATGAAAATAGACGTTTTGGGGTCGAGGGGAGCCCCTAGTGGGCCGATGGAGTTGTATGAGGTATCAATGTGAAGCCTATGTGAGGGGGCATCTGACTGGACTAGTGTCTCGGTCGTGGTAACCATTCTGCGCATGCGCAGACAGGGAATTGTGGGAAAAGGGTATGGAAATAGACGTTTGGGGTCTAGGGGAGCCTCTCGTGGTCCTATGGAGTCGTATGAGGTATCCATGTGAAGCATTCGTGAAGGAGCATCCGACGGGGTGGGTGACACGTGGAACTGACGTCATTCTACTCATGCGCAGTAGACTAAATGTATGGAAATAGACGTTATGGGGTGTAAATGGGTCCCTGGTGGTCCGATGGAGTCGAGTAAGGTATCAATGTA
Source organism: Hanleya hanleyi (assembly GCA_036873755.1). Lineage (NCBI taxonomy): Eukaryota > Metazoa > Mollusca > Polyplacophora > Lepidopleurida > Hanleyidae > Hanleya > Hanleya hanleyi. The sequence goes on from JAVTVY010007196.1 coordinate 46,989, forward strand.
AAGCACTCGTGAAGGTGCATCTGTCTGGACTAGCGTTTCGGTCGTTGTCAACATTCTGCGCATGCGCAGGCAGAGAATTGTGGGAAAAGGGTATGGAAATAGACGTTTTGGGGTCGACATGGGCCACTATTGGTCCTACGAAGTCGTATGAGGTCTCAATGTGAAGCAGCCGTGAAGGAGCAAGATGTGGAACTGACGTCATTCTGTGCATGCGCAGTAGACCAAGTGTATGGAAATAGACGTTTTGGGGTCTAGGGCAGCTCCTAATGGTCCGCTGGAGTCGAGTGAGGTATCAATGTAAAGCAGTCGTGAAGGGGCAGCCGCCTGGACTAGTGTGTCGTCCGTGTTCAACATTCTGCGCATGCGCAGACAGGGAATTGTGGGAAAAGGGTATGGAAATAGACATTGTGGGCCCACATGGGCCACTATGGGTCCGATGGAGTCGTATGAGGTCTTATTTTGAAGCTCTCGTGAAGGAGCATCCGACTGGACTCATGGTTCGTCCGTGTTCAAGAGTCTGCGCATGCGCAGTCTGGTCGTAGTATAGAAATATACACATGGGCGTGTGTTTGGTGTACTAAACCCCATATGGGTCCATGGTTGAGGTTTGGTGGTGCGGGTTCTGCGCAAATGGGTGTGACGTCACTTCCGGTTTCACTAAAACTACCTCCGAACACAGAAGAGTTCCAATTTTTCCTTAGCCTAGCGTTTATCCATTCTTTCGAAGCATCCATGTACAGAGGAGGGTCTCCGACAATATTACCATCTATTGCCCTATGTGAAATGGCCAGTGGGGAACCCTCAGTTTTCCACAGAACCGTATTGGCACGAAAAAAACTTAATAAATATAATAAACTTAATCTATAGGCGTTGGACGAGTCTCCACTCGCCGTCTCCCTGGTCTTTACCTACACCTCGAACCTCACTTCACTCCACCTGTTGCTCTTGTAACTTGTAACTTCTCGTCAACAATTTTGTACTGGAATGCCCACCCTTAACCTAGACCAAAACATGTACGTAGTCTGTGGGCTGATTTCATTGGCTCTCTATTTTACTGCAGTGCTCTTGCATTGTTTTCTAGGCATTGATGGGTTACATTTGATCCCATCCTACACCACTGATTGGCAATTTTTCTCAACCCATTCATTGACTGAATCCCCACATGTCCCACATTGGGCATTCATGCTCATACAGAAAACACGCAAGACAGAGTTTTGAGATCTCATTTTTTTATTCAGTGAACAACAACGTGAGAACAACCACGTGAAAAAACTGAAGCCCAGAACAGGGGGCTTTACGTGAAAAAATTTAAGCCCAGAACGGTGAAATGAACGGCAGCCCAGTCATATACGAGTACATCTCGGTCCTCGACCTTGGGGTACTCGTCAAACATGTGGACGATCGTCTGCATGGAATGTCCCCGACATCGATGGTACAGGTAAAACAAGCAATATTGTCCGCACACAGTACTGGTCAAGCTTTGCAACGTTTTGGTATTCCAACACCACGTCTCTGTGCCTTGATCCATGAAGTCTGTTAAATCGGAATGGAGGGGTGGTAGGCCGTACGGGTCGAAGTATTCGCCCTGCTCTTCTGTCAAGTACACGGCCACCCAGTGTTGACCGGGTCGATCCATCGGGTCTGTATTCAGGACGTAAGCAGCAGGATACACACGGTCTAATGGGAACACGTCTCGGGCGAACACTCCTTGAAAGACCATGCGTGTCCCTGGATCATTCTCCAGCACGGTGCGTATCTGGTCTGTATCCATGGTAGGTGGCAAAGTCACACAGGACGTTACGGCTTTTATCGATTTGAATAATGTTGTCAAACTCAGCGTAGCAAATCACATTGATGGTTTTCGGTAAAGGTGTCCCGAAATGCAGTTCCAAGCGTAAGTTGCCTTTCTTGACGAGACTCTGTTGATGGTCTTTGTCTAAGGTGGGCGTCAGATCGAAACAGAACAATGTGTATCCTTTGCCGAAATCGTCTCGACTGATCATATTTCCCTCGTCTTGGTTGATTTGGCCAGTTGCTGTGAAGAGGTTCAGATAGCTCCGGATGTAATTGGCCGTTCCGAAGTTAGGTTGTAAAGGCCGTGCCGGTACCTGTTGGCCATCCACATGCAGGGCCACGAAATTGATGTTGAACGCTTTTAGGTTGAACGGATTCCTCGAGGGAGTCCCATTATAACTGACGTTCTC
>JAVTVY010007197.1:0-49364 GCA_036873755.1 Hanleya hanleyi
AATCCTCACAGCCCAACAGACGAGGGTCCAGGGGCCGCTAGGCCTCGGAAGCTCCGAAGTCCCAAATCTCCGGAGATGCGTTCGTTCTAAGCGTTTTCCCAGAAATAAATTCGAACACAATGTATGCAGATTTATGGTTCTATTTTCACGTTTGGTTCGCATTTAAAGCTCGCATAAATATTGAAAAAATCATACTTCATGCCTGAATACATTTGACTTTCTACTTATATTTAGCACATAAAGAAAACACATTATAAAAACGATGACCTTCACATCATGGAACTTTAGAACCAATATGATAGTGATTCATTTACACAAAGCTAAAATAAGTGATCTTCACTGCCTGAGAGGCGAGGGGATGCCTAGGCCCCGGAAGCTCCGGGGTTTCAGGTGGCCGGAGATGCGTTTTACGCATTTTCCCAGAAATAAATCTTAACACCGTGTATTATGGTTCTATTTTCACATTTGTTTCCCATAAATAAGAATATGCCAGACTTCATTTGACTTCCTGGTTTAACAGAAACAAAACAGGCCTATAATTAACACGCCACTACACATCCTTGCACTCTAATAATGTAATTTTTATGTGGGGTCAGTTAGAAGTGCCGAAAAGTGGGGTGGGGCCCAAAGATACTCGCCCCCCCCCCCTAAAAGTAGGGGCCCCCCCCCATCTCCGACGCCACTGTGCTTACGAATGTTGATACAACTCACAGTGATCAAAGACTTTTGTATTCAGGTGCAGAATGTTTCAAATTGTCAGTTTCTGTGGGTTTGAACCACAGTTGTTAAGGATTGACAGGTCTTGTTAATACATAATATTTCAACTGATTCTTTTTTCTTCCACAGCTATGTCGTCGGATAGTGGTACGGCGTATCGCGTTGGGCACACCGGTTCTCGTCAGATCACCGAAGTTAAGCTACGTTGAGCTCGGTCAATACTTGGATGGGTGACCAGGTGCTGTACTGACTGGGCTGATCAGTGTCCAGGATAATAGGAACTGTGGGCACTCTTGTGTTCTGGCACATGTGGGCACCGGCATGATACATGTATGACTGAAAAAATGTTGAAAACGACGTTAAACCCTACTACTACTCAGATAGTGGTACGGCGTATCATGTTGGGCACACCGGTTCTCGTCGGATCACCGAAGTTAAGCAAAGTTGAGCTCGGTCAATACTTGGATGGGTGACCGGGTGCTGTACTGGCTGGGCTGATCAGTGTCCAGGATAATAGGAACTGTGGACACTCTTGTGTTCTGGCACATTTGGGCACCGGCATGATATGACTGAAAAAATGTTGAAAACGACGTTAAACCCTACTACTACTCGGATAGTGGTACGGCGTATCATGTTGGGCACACCGGTTCTCGTCGGATCACCGAAGTTGAGCAAAGTTGAGCTCGGTCAATACTTGGATGAGTGACCGGGTGCTGTACTGGCTGGGCTGATCAGTGTCCAGGATAATAGGAACTGTGCACACTCTCGTGTTCTGGCACATGTGGGCACCGGCATGATATGACTGAAAAAATGTTGAAAACGACGTTAAACCCTACTACTCACTCACTCACTCACTCGTCGGATAGTGAATCAGATCACAGCGATGAACGTCATCTTTCCCTTGAAGATCTCCAGTCATGGAAAGTGGTGGACTTGAAAAGTTGGTTGGAGGAACATAACCTTGAAAGATCTGGAGTGAAAAATATTTTAATAAAGCGGGTGTACAGAGCAATGACAAATTGTGAGGGTTGTGATTCATCAAATGAGATTTCAGATGAGGAGGATGATGTTCCTGAAGTTGTACCTATCACTGAAGTGACCTCTCCATGGAAGGTTCTAGATCATACAGACATACCTAGCATGAGTATGAAAGATGTTGACAGTTACTTTCTGTATCACAAGAATCCAAGTACAGGCAGCAAATCCAAGTTTGAAAGACAAATGAAGAAGTCAAAACGATTTTGTAATGAAGGTTTCATCAAGGACATCAAATTTAGTGAAATCACTACTGACTCTAATCATTGCTACATAAAGTCTAATTGTTTGCCTTACATGAAAACCACAGTTCAAGTTGGGAATGAAGGGAAACAAGACAAAGTTTATTCTTTGTTCGTCTGCTTGTCAAAACAAAGTGGCCATGTCCATAATGCTAACTGTAATTGCAAGGCAGGAGCAGCCGGATTATGTTCTCATGTTGGTGCACTGTTGTACACTTTAGTAAAAACAAAGGAATCGTGTACATCAAATGAGTGCAGATGGCATAGACCTAGACCGTTACAAAGAAAACCTAGCCCAAAACGAGTTTTTGACATCGATTTCTCCAAAACGGAGAAAGACAAAAAAGACAAGAAAGTCAAACCATATCCTGGTGTTTACCAAGCTGGGCCATGTCGGGATGAAGGCAGTCTCTTTCTTAATGACCTGTTAGATGGACTAGAAGATGTATATCCAGACTGTGTATTATATCAAACTTTGCGTGCCAAACCGGTTGACATTAGCAATTTCCTTAATATTTATAATACAGAATTCATGTATATGGATAATGGGAATATCAATTCCGATGAGTGCACTGAAGTATTTGCTTCATTTTTCAACAAATTATCAGTATCCACTGAAGTTCAGGAAAATTTGGAAAAGGGAACTCGAGGCCAGCATTTAAACATAAACTGGACCAAAGCCAGGAGTTGTCTCATAACTGCATCAGAAGTAGCAGATGTAGTTAAACGCACTAAAGCAGAACCGGACAATTTACTGAAACGCATTTGTGGATATACCCAAGTTCCAAAAACAGTTAAAAGTTTAAGGCATGGCCTTGTACATGAACCCTTAGCCATCAACCAGTACTGTGAATGGCATTTAGAAAAATGTCACAATGTTGAAGTTGAAAGTCGTGGACTGTATGTTAACCCCAAATACCCTTTTCTCGGTGCAAGTGTTGATGCGGTGGTTATCTGTAGTGAATGTGGAACGGGGTTAGTGGAGGTCAAATGCCCTTATGGCTCTGACAAGGAACCTGTTCCATGGAGAAAGATGAAGCCAGTGGATTGCGGGAAAGACAAAAAGTTCCCTTGCACTGAAAAAGATGGTAAACTGTTCTTAAAAGATGAACATCAATATATGTATCAAGTACAGAGTCAACTGGCCATATATGACTTGCCATGGGTAGATTTTGTTGTATGGACCAAAAAAGGAATCAGTGTTCAGAGAATAAACTTTTCTCCTGCTAGGTGGAATGGTATAGTATATGACCTGAAACAGTTTTATGTAAAGAGTGTTGTACCAGAATTTTTTACCAGAAGAGTTAAGAGGGGAAGATCTTTGTTTAATGCTACTTCTTCAGCCTCAGGCTGTGGACATGGTGAAGAGTAAACTATGATCTTTCTCTCTACCATTCAAGCATGTCAGCTGAGAAATTCCAGTACAATGTTCCTAATATATAATGACTGAGTTGCACATTACATTACTGAGAGAACAAAGGAGAGCCTGTCGGCTATATTTTATCCCAGGAGACTAGATTGAAATTGTGATAAGTGACATCATTTTATACATATGTACTGCATTTTCCCAGTATGCAAAGAAAGTGTTATTCTGCTTTAATTCTGGGAAAATATATTACATATATGTATAGAATTATGCCAGTAATATCACCTGTGCATATGCCTTCTACAAAGCACAAGAATGGAAACATTTTATCAACGATTTTTCTATGGTCTCTCTTAATTTTCAATCGTGCCATTTTTGTGTAATGTGCATGTGTCGAACAAAACATCCTTTTCCTGAAGCAAATGGATAGTTAAACCATGCCCATCGAGTGTAGCCATGTGCTTTTGGAAACTGATGTTGTATTATTCGACACATGCACATTACACAAACATGGCGGCGATTGAAAATTGAGGAGGCCGTAGAAATTGTTGATAAAAATGTTTCCATTTTTGTGCTTTGTACAAGGCAAATGACACCATCCACTCGCAGACTCATATTACGGAAAGGATATATTCAGGGGAGTGTGAGAGGTTAAGTTTTTTTTGGACGCTTTGAATTTTTTTTCACATGCAACTACTGTGATAAGACGCCAAGGCTTCCGCTATAAGACTGGGTTAAAAGAGTGATCGAGTAGAAGGGTTTAACATAGTTTTCAACTTTGTTTCGTTCATATCGCGACAGTGCCTGCAAGTTGCTGTGCTTGACACATGGCTAATTTTTTGTATTTATTTGGACTTGAACATGCAAGCTCTCTGTGTACCTGCACATTATCTCATAATTGCATTGTAAGTTGCTAGGCCATTATTCGTATCAGTAGGTGATGTGGTTGGAAGTGCATGATAATACTCCAGAGGCATAGTAGATGCGTGTCTATGCAGGAGCTTGAATGCGGATCAGTGCACAGACTTGGGCTCTAAATAATGTGCAACTGAACCTTTGTTGTAGGGTATCATAACCATCCACCAAGACAGTACTGTATTTTTCAAAAACCATTGTCAACTTAGCTCAGTCTAGCTACATCTTCATTTCACATCTGAGTGTAAATTTACATGTACTATCAAGGAACCACCTATTTAGTAAATCGAAATGATGAATGTTTCTTTTAGTGAGAATTTTTATAAAAGGTATGGTAGTAATATGCGGGGTAAGGATAGTGTGACCCATATCTAATACAGTTGAAGATATTGAGATTGTTCATGCAAATATATGATGGTGACTTGATCTGTTGTTCGTGGAAATACCCAATGGTCATGCTGTACATCTTGTTATTTGAAAACTGTCTGTATTGTATTGTTCATGCAATTATCAATATGTGATGGTTACTAACTCTGCATGTATGATAAGAGTACATTTATTGTAAATGACCTCCTCAGACAACATGTCAGAAAGCGAGCTTCCTTTAATTTAAATTTTAAAGTGATCGTAAAGTTTCCATCAAATGAAAGACCATTGCAAACAGTGTGGGAAAATATTTATTGTAATTTTTTATGATTTTATTACACAGAGTAAAAAACTGCAAATAAAGCATGGTATTCTATGATGGTCTGTTGTGATCATGTCTAGGTCCGGTGACGTCACACTACCTTAATACATATATTTCAAACTGTGTATGCACTTTCCAATGCTTGATTCAAGCTTTAGGTGTGTATACTTTGAGTTTTAACACACTCACTGTTCCAATATGCATGGTTCACCAAAATAGGGGGAATTAAATGCAAGATTCAAATTGACTTGACACTAACGAATTACCATCTCCAGATTTTGGTGAAACATGCACATTGGAACAGAGAGTCTGTGTTGAAGCTCAAAGTATACACACCTTCAGCTTGAGTCAAGCATTGGGAAGTGCATACAAAGTTTGAAATATATGTATTATGGCCGTGTGACGTCACCGGACCTAGATATGATTGTAACAGACCACCATAAAATACCATGCTTTATTTGCAGTTTACTCTGTGTAATAAAATCGTAAAAAAATACAATAAATATTTCCCCACACTATTCGCAATGGTCTTTCCATCGTTGGAGACTTTACTTGAGGGTTTATGATCACTTTAAGTTCCATGTGTAGTTGGGTCTGAATTGACCGATATTATCTGTATACATGTATATAGTCATGGGCTGATCTAGAGTTTTAGTTTGGGTGGTGATTTGAATGCTTCCGTTCTCTGGTATTCGAGTTGGGACATTGAAATTAGCTTGATAAAATGAAGATGAGAAATTGAGACGGTTTCAATATTTAGCCTGGTATTCCAAAGTGAAATCTTGCATACAGGGAATATCCAGTTTGTTTTGAATCATGTTCAGCAGTACAGAGTATAAATAACACTAAGCAAGATGTATATCAGTTATTGTATTTGAGCATAGAGTAAAATAATAAATCTTATAATAATAATAATAATATCGAGACCAAGGCATACCTTTATGATATTGTGTTATGTTTCTTAAGCATAGTATTTGACTCGACTTATTCAGATGCCCCTTATCCAAAGGGTCTCCCCGAGTTTGATGACCAGACTTGTGTACATGTAACCCATACCAAATGTCGCAGGTAAATTTCATCAATGAACATGCTCCAAACATACTACATCAGACATTGTATTCAAGCCAGTGAGAGTGCCTGAAAACATTCAATCTTGCTATTCAGGGGCAGATAACTATTGGACAGGATATATCAATACTATACATTGGTGACAGCAGTGGTTCCAAACCATGCATGACTGCTATCTTGTTTCATCGTGTACTACACCGTGAATGTTCATTATTAGTGGTTGAAAAGTGTACTGAGTGTACAGTTCTGCATAAATATACTATCTGGAACTTAAGCATAGTATACTATTGGACTTGATTGGTTCAGATGCCCCATATCTAAGGGGTCTTCCCGAGTTTGATGACCAGACTTGTAAGGCCATCCACAATAATATTCTTGTTTCCAGTAACCAACTTTAGAAAATTTGGGTAGGCAGGAATTTAAAAACTTTTATTTCTTTTATTTTTTTTTAGTGGATTTTTTACCTTTTTGTATAGTATTTCACTGAGTACTGCTGAAAAACATAGAAATAAAAAAAATTGCCTACCCAAACTTTTTTTTTTGACTGCAAAATATATGGGTAGGTAGGGTTACTGGAAACAGAAATATTATTGTGGATGGCCTAAACAAAACCGGATGTACATGCAACACATCATTAATTATACTAATAGTGGATTGTAAACCACCATTAACATGACCATCTTGTTTCATCATGTACTACATAGTGAATATACATTATATCAATAGTCTCAGTTTTAAGAAGAGTAATCACTCTTGCTATCCATCACTCTCGCTCTCCATCACCCCTAAATTTTCCTCTAGCAGAGTGTTTGATTACTCCACTCAAATTGCCAATGTAATGAAAAGGATATTGGAGAAAGTGATCACTCCCGCATCCCTCAAGCAAAACAGAATAGGGGAGTGATCAACAGCTCTCGCAGATTTTACAAACATGACAGACTGTACCAACACTTACTGGTTGAAAAGTGTACTGAATACACAATGCATTATGTATACAATTAACATTGATTAATCCAGGGACAAATACATGTACACATTATGGAATTTTAGGCTAGTATTTCCACGGGAATCTGATTCCCCGTCAGCACTCCTGCAAAATAATTTGCACGAATCCAACAGATTCTCATAAAATTGTAGCAATCAGTATAGAAATGATAGCATTAGGTTTCCCATGGATTGCCGTAGAGCTGGGTTGTGAATCTATTTGGATTCCCTTGAATTGTGGCGAAAAACAAGGCCTAATTTGACTTGATTTGTGCAGATATACATCTATCTAAGGGGCCTTCCTGAGTTTGATGACCAGACTATTGTAAAAAAAAACTGCATGTACATGACGATGTATTCATTAATTTTACTGATACATGGATCTGAAACCCATGTTTTCAACTCGATTAAAATCATACTTGGGTTACTCTGATTTTCTCGATAAATTCTGCCTGTATTATACATGTACAAAAACAGTCTTAATTTTAAAGTTTATTCTTCTGTTACCATATTTGCTAATTCTCTCCCCTCCCCCTAAATGCACATGAATGAATCCTACAGGTACAGTCACAGCCGGAGTGCCAGGATTGGGAACTGCATATAATGTTTACATTACTTTAGAAGTGGAGGCAACAGGTTTGTTAAGGCGGCGCAGATAAAAACCATTTGTTCAGCTAAGTGTGCTTCAGAAATTGGTAATGATGTTGTAATTTTTAAGCTGTTCCATCTTCATCTCTACCACTATTCTAGCTGATGCTATGCTGTGAGTTTTGTAAAATTCTGAACATGACATCTGATGCTGACTGGAAACACGAGGGGGTACATTTAAACCTGTGTGTGGAGGAAGCAAATCTTCAATTGTGAACCCTTTGTCTGCCATTACCACATCATCTGGTGAGAGCTTTGGCAAAAATCCATCATGTTGTGTGATATGGCGGTCGGAAGCATTGCCGCCCCAAAGCCGAGAAACAAATGTAACCATTCCGTTGGGCGCAACACCAATCAACACCTTAAATGTGTTTGAATGTTTATACTCGGACCAAGTCAACCACTGTGCTGTTAGGGCAGAAGGTTTCTCAATATGAAACTCTGTACAGTCAATAACAATTCGTGTGTCTGCATGAACGCTGAAGAGACGTGGCATATTGCACATGATTTCTTCTCTCGTTGGCCATGCAACTAGTGACAAACAGTGGTCATACACAAAGTTAATCCAAGTGTTCATGATGCGTGACACAGTTGTTTCAGACACCCTGAATATATCTGCTAAGTGTTCCTGTAAGAGACCAAGCCTAAGTCGCCTACACATCATGAGGAATTCATCGAGAGGCCGGAGAAAGCGTTTCCTTCCTGGTTTGCCAACCCCTGGCTCTTGATAAGGTTTGTCTCCCATTGAACGTGCTTCCCCTTCCCAGTAATTCAACCTATCAGCTCCATGTTTTAGAAGAGTAGTGAAAAACAACCAAAATACCTGGAAATTAGCATAACCAGTGTAAAATCGCACCTTTTCGTCATTCCTTTCAATGTCCTCTACTGTTATTCTTGGTAAATCTGCCTGCACACCTAAACTAGACATGATGCCAGAAGATGAACTGTAATCACTCTGAGTTTCCTGGAAGCAGTCTACGGTGTTTGTTTCAATGTTCCTCACCTCCACAATATCAGTTTGTACACAGACATCTTTGAATCTCATTTCGGGTTCATCGTCCACTTCATCTTCATCCACAAATTTTCAATACTGGAGGTAGTCAATGGTTTTCTAATAAGGGGTCGACGGGGAGTTGGATCTGTTTTTGGTTTGCTGGGAAAAATGGTTGGAATTGTATCCTCTGTGAAAGGTCCATCAAAATGGGCACTGCAGACTCTTGTATGATCCTTCACAATTAGATTTGCCCTCACATTTCGGAGGTGCTGTATCCACAATCTCTTGATATGTGCTTTCTTTTCAGACATTGGAAAGCGATGTAGAATTATTTTTTCTCCTTCCGGACCAGTGCTAATAGACGTGTTATGACATCCTGGCACACAGCAGTATTTTCTCCCCATCCTGAGAATAAATTTTAAAATACTTGATCAATGTTTGACAAAGCACATGATTGCCCCCCCGCCCTCGGTTATGTCAGACTTATTTGTTGGTATGGAAGATGCTTCCAAAACTAATACCACATTTACGTTCTAATCCTAGCCAGGATATCAAATTCCAAGATACATTGTCTAGATCATTTTAATGTTCAGCACCGTAACAACATGGACAGTCTTATAGTCGATCATGTCAACGAAGATGTCGGTTAGCATCTCCACTGCAGGACTGGTCTTACATATATATTTATTATGTTTTTGGTTAATATAAAAAGCCCTAAGTATACAACAAGTTACGATACATACCTCGTGCAACAGCCCCGTTCAATCAGTCAAATGCAAACTTTGCAGCGAAGGCCGAACTTGCACAAATTACAGCGTTGCAAGCGAGTACATTCTGTACACACGTGTGAGGCGGGCAGCTCTGAACGCCCCGGAAGTAATAAACTCATAGCGGCAAGGGCAGATAACTCTCCCAAACTATTATATCGGAAGCGGCGCATTATTAGATGGATTACCATATGATCAGGTGGCATTGTTTGATTACCGTTACACAACGTGACAAATCTGGCATGAAAAGGGACAATTAGATTTATTGCAACAGCAAGTTAACTAGAATAGTTAAAATTTGATAGACACATGTACTCATTAGATTATGTCAGAGTTAATTGATAGACACATGTACTCATTAGATTATGTCAGAGTTAATTGATAGACACATGTACTCATTAGATTATGTCAGAGTTAATTGATAGACACATGTACTCATTAGATTATGTCAGAGTTAATTGATAGACACATTTACTCATTAGATTATGTCAGAGTTAATTGATAGACACATGTACTCATTAGATTATGTCAGAGTTAATTGATAGACACATGTACTCATTAGATTATGTCAGAGTAAATTTTTATTTGAGTGATTGAATTATTAGAGGATCGGCACTATTCTGGTGAAAATTAATTCTATTTGATGTAAAATCCTGGATATTACATTGTTCATGTTGAGGTATTCAACAACACATTGACCCCTGTTTCATAGTCGGTCACTCTCACCCCAAACTACGAAGTCTGTTATGCGTGCTTATTGTGCGCTGGGTGGGGATGGCTGGCTCTTCCTTACTCTTTTCCCATCTTCTTCAACATCGTTAAGGAGTCCTTGATAATTGTTTTTTAGGACAACAGGCAGCCACCGACCTACCTTCATACAGTTCCAGATTGGGAATTGCATCTGTATTTTGACCCTAGGAAGCTGCTTAGTGAGGATGGACTCAGAGAGAAGAAGTGGGTTAATTGGAAGGGGGAGCCAGTCTTGTCCTCACCCAGTGGTAGTTATCTGGGAAACAGCTCTTGATTCCCAACCAGATAAGGATATGATCTCCCGGTGGATCAGGTATGGTGTGGATATAACAGACCTGTTCCACCCCTTTAAAGGTTCTTTTAAAGGGATAAATTATGTCTCCCCTGTTCCGAGACCGGCTTCTTTTCCCAATTCCACATTATGTAGTAGCTTTACTCCTTTTATTGTTGAAACCATACAAGAAAGACTGAGGTCGGGAGCTTTGGAACTTTGGGGGAAAGTAGGAGAATGTGACCCTCCATATATAGTTATGCCTCTCACTATTGAAGAATCTAAGCCTCGCCTCTGTCATGATGAGAGATATCTTTATCTTTGGATTAAAGACCTGCCCTTCTCTTTGGACACACTTACATATGTTCCTAGAATGGTCACTAAGGATGCATTTCTTGTTCATTGTGATGAAAAAAAATGGATATCAAAATGTTAGAGTTACTGACAATAGCAAGCCCTATTTGGGCATTCAGTTCGGAGGCTTTTATTATGTATACACTGTCCTCCCTTTTGGCTTCAAAGGAAGCGCATTTATCTATCATACTATTGGTATGGGGGCCACTTTGTTGGCAAGGCGTTTAGGTTTGGATGTGTTGCAGTACATTGACGAATATCTGGTTCATACGTTCCCTAGCAGCAAGTTTTGTGATGTGTGCCATCTTGATTAGCTTAGGCTATTTCATAAATTTGTCAAAGAGTACCTTGATCCCTCAATGTAGGGTACCATTTTTAGGTATGATTTGCAGCCCACGAGACATGGCCTTTCTGATACCTGTTGAGAAGAAGGCCAAGTTTCGTGTCCTCAGAGAACTCATTTTAGCCCACCAATCGGTAACGGTACACACTTTACAGAGATTGGCCGGTAAGTGTGTCTCATTCACTTGGGCCATTCCCACAGCTCGCTTGTTTACGCGGGAGATGAACTTGGCTATTTCTAAGGCCATCACTAACTCTCGGAATGTTCACATATCTACACCACTCAGACAAGAGATTGAATTTTGGAGGTTTGTTGATAATTTAGAGGAACCCAACCCTTGATTGGATGAAAGGCATGTGATGGTAGATTTATCAACGGATGCATCAGGATTTGGCTGGGGCCTTTTGTTTGAGGCTAAAGGATGTGCTAAATTAGAATCTAGGGATTATTTTGAGTCAGCTTTGCTGGATAGCCCCATTGCTGTTAAGGAAGCAATAGCACTCTGTAGGGCTATTCAGAGCCTCTCCACAGAGTTTAAGGGTTCTAGGATTTGTGTGCAGGTTGACAACAAAAACCTTATTGATGCATGGAATAACATGGGTTCAAGATCAGTACAACTATCGGCAGTTCTGAAACAAATTGTAGCAGTTTTGATTCAACTGAATGCCTCTTTGCAGCTATCCTATGTGCCTTCTAAAGAGAACCTAGCAGATCCCCCCTCCCGTCAGATTGATAAACAGGATGCAATTTTGTCCACTTCCGTGTGGCGGGAGATTGACATGGCCTTTGGGGGTCAGCAAGGACATCCAGTAGATTTGATGGCCCTTGACTCAAATGCCGTGAAAGATAGAACTGTTACACCCCATTTTACCCGATTTCCTTCCCCAAACTCAGCTGGTGTTGATCTCTTCGCACAAAATTTGGCCCAAGAGCAGAACCCTTATGTCTTCCCCCCCATTGCTTTGTTACCAGCTGTTATTAAATTTCTGGAGAACAGTGCCAGACCCTGCACTGTGGTTGCTTCCATGTTGCACTCCCTCCCATTTTGATGGCCGATCCTAGTCAGCATGTCAGGAACGTATTTTTGCATAGCTCGGAAGGGAACTAAAGAAGTTCTCTGGTACCCATCAAGAAATGGATATATATTGGATGAGAAGGGTTTGCCATGGGACCTCTATGTCTTTAGGTTAGCTTTCTGGAATGCATTTGACTCCTGTGGGTCAAATATTACACGATATCTCCTTGATTTCAGGTGCAATTTCCACTGGTTCCAAGACTGTGGAAACCGGCAACTGTGTGTATGCACTGCGGGGCTGCAAATGACTTTGATTTCAGTTTCTGTCAAGTTTGTGGCACATCACATTCATCACAGGTTAACAATGGTAATGATACATGTACACCAGCTATTAATACTGCTGACATTGATGCACGCTGGATGAATTTAGTCAAAGCAAATGAAGCGGAAGCCTATTCGAAACAAAAGGCAAGCTTGGAGCGTGATTTGATAATGTTTTTGTCTGCTCTCTCCAAATCTAAATCTCTCCAGAATGCTTTACCTATGGATATAGTTAGGTTTTTGATCTGGAAAGATATAGGCGGAAAAACTCAGGTACATGTTCAAACATGTGTTTATCGGGGAGAGAAGAGTCTTAAGGAGTGTGGATGTCCAGTGCGGTTGTCCGCTAAATATATTGATTCACTGATTGGAAAGTTGAGGGCAATTTTTGCCAACCATGGTAGGACGGGAGACTGGCATGAGCCATCTAAGTACGGGAATCCGGCAAGTGGGATTCTCGTGAAAAAATACCTAAAATTGGTCTCACAGGAACAGGCTAAGGCAGGAATCAAGCCAAAGCAGGCTACTCCATTCTTCATGTGTAAGTTGTTCAAAATTTCACAACATATAGAAACAAAATTACTGGCAGCTGAAGTGACTGCAATTGACCAGTATATTATGTTCAGGGATTTGGCATTCTTTAAGCTGCAACTGTTTTCAGGTGATAGGGGCTCAGATTTGGGTGGAATTCAGACAGACGAGATTATTAGATTCCCTAATGATGACGGGCTGATTTTTAATCATAGTTTTGGAAAGACCCTGAGAGACTCGAGATACCAGATGTTTGGTGTTAAGCGCTGTGCAAACTTGGATGTTTGCCCAGTTCGTGCTGTTGAGAGATATATGGCTAAAGCTGATGACATGAATGTGGAGCTTAGGGGTGGGTATTTGTTCAGATTGACATCGAAAGATGGTTTTGTGGAATCTAGGGCGGTGGATTCATCAATTATGAGTTCTAGGTTGAAAAAATATCTTGAAGAGGCAGGATTAGATGATGGGGAAACCCTCCATTCTTTCAGATCAGGTTGCGCTATTACTCTAGCATTGAAAGGAGTGCAGCTGTCCAATATTATGGAACATGTGGGTTGGGAGAGGACACATACTGCTCAATATTATATGCAATTAGCCAAGGTGATGGGTAATGATGCTCCAGCTGTAAAACTAGCTGAAGTTGCTGATTCAGAGGTCAATATTACAGAAGTCTATCAGATGACGAACGAGTTGAAAAATTGTGTGCTCGCATTTCCGTCTTATGCATGAGCTTATGATGTAGTTCATTTGGCAGTTTTGGGATGGGCTGAAATTGATCAATCTATTTTCACCATGATAAGCCTGTTGTTGTATATTGAGTCCCCAAAAATTAATGTGTATTGGTCCTCTAATATTCCCATCCTGCTCTAGATATAGCATGTCATGGTTTGTTAACATGAGACTGGATTTATATTGTGCTGATATCCATGTATCGCATTAAACCTGAAGAATGATACATGTAGAATGCTTAGAGTAAATTCCTTGATTATTCATTACAGAAAATGACTCTTTCCATGAAAATTAAGTCAATAAATCGATTGATAAAGTGGACCAGAAATGCAACATGAATATATCAATGAACAATTATGATAATAGAGTTATTTAACAACGATTTTACAATGTGATCACCCTCACTTCTCATTGAGTGGTCCCATGAGTGGGACAATACATTTTGTTAGTGATTAATTAATGAGCAAACATTGGTTGGAATTGTCCACTCTTACCTATACGTGTACCAAGTTAAACATCTTGTGTAACCAAGTGCTCCAAAGTTTACTCGCATACATTTGAAATGTCACCAATGTGTTTTAACTGAATTGTGCTCCCATAATTAATGGTTGGATTGAACCAATCGAGTATCGTTTCTAATAAAATGAACATTATATTTAGTAATGGTGTTGGTATTTCCATTATTTGTATGGTATGTATGGGTAACATATGTATGGATTGGTATTTATGGCCAGGGTATATGGAGATTTAGGTATGCATGTAACTTATTTGGTAGGGGTCTTATAAGTGAGACGGGGTATGAGTTTGGGAGTATGAGTTATGCTGGTATGAGCCGCAGGGGTAGGAGTTATATAGGAATAAGCTATATGAGTTATATGGCTGTGAGTTATTTACATGGGTATGTTATGGAGGGGTATGAGATATGGGTTCATGAGTTATGGGTGTGATAGATACATGTATGGCTTGAATCTCTGGAGGATGGCGAGTTTCATTTATATTCTCCCATAACTAACGAGCAATCCTTCGAGTGAGGTTTGAGATCGAATAGGATACTATTTATACTCAAATCACACGAGAAAGTGCGAGATTTCCTACTTGACACACTTTTCGTCAACATGGCGGATGGTAGGGTTTTCCTCATCACAGCTATAGTATAGGGGTTTGGTCACATGTATGCGTGAACACGTTTCAGCACCCACCCACCCTCCCTAGGCTTCACACGGAGGAGAGCTCTTTTCATTTATATTCTCCCATAACTAACGAGCAATCCTTCGAGTGAGGTTTGAGATGGAATAGGATACTATTCTTCGTCATCAAGATCTTATTGAACTCTATACTTTAAATAACGTCATCGACAATCATCTGTATTAAGAATACCGATAGTTGATGCAGATCTGATGATACATCATGCGATCATATTGGTCATCTGAAACTGTTTGACAGCTTCTATGTTGCAGGAAAGGAGGTGTTCGGTTTGACCGTATTTTTTCCTTAGTATGTTGCGTTTATAAACCGAAAATATAATTTCCTCTCGTTTACTTCAAAAGTTATTAGCTTTAGAGGGAAAATACTGAATTTTCATCTACTCAATTTTCACCGAGAAGAGATTTGTCCAAAAAATATTACGAGTATTAGAAAATAAGCATTTGTTTGTTTTTGCAATTTTTGGCGATATTGTTGAAGGGAATTCCCTTCATATATAAAATATGACACCTTTAACCAAAACGAGTCTTATATATCGAAATGAGGCGGGTTTGATCCAGAATGATACTGAAAAATCGTTTTGGTTAAAGGTGTCATATTTTCATAATATAGAAATATGTCAAAACGCTTGTAATGCTCTGAAAGGGTGTAGTTCACCGCCATTCGGCACTGGATTCCTCACGTTAATAGTTGTAACTGCTGCTTGGCCGAATGGTTAGAGTGTCGGGCTACAGATTAAAAGAAACCCAACATTTTGGTTCGAATCCCCAAATCCCTGAAAAAAGGGACTTGAAGTGCAATGGTGACGTGAAGACAGCGAACCCCTAACGCACAGAATCCCATATTTTATTGTAATTGGTGAATAGAATTGCACACAAACAACTCCATACAACTCCACTCCACTTGTTCAGTATATGATATTCTGACGATCCAGCAGAGCAAAAAAATAATTGTTACACATATATCATTTCTACATGAGGGTATTTCCTTATAGGGCGGCGGAAAACTTGTATCTATGAATTGAAAAGTTATAAACTTGTCCTACATCAAGGCCTTTATTAAGGAAATGACTTTCAACATGTGGTGACACTTGTTTTCCCAAGGGATTATGCATGGGCCAATATGTTTGTTGCTGTTTTTTTTGCAGTTACTTCCTTAATTATTGTTTGCTGAACTTTTGGCATTGATTTTTCAGTTTTCGAGTCGGTTTGTATATTAATATAACCGATTATTGTTCGTAAATATCTGGGTCGGTCATGAAAATACTAATGGCAACTGTATGAGAATATGAACCAGAAATTCCCATTAGACTGGCCTCGCCTGTCTGACAAAGAGTTGGGAAATACCTGAGCATTGCGTCACAATTTACCAGCCGGCTCTGAGCGAGACAATAGAGCGGCAGAGAGCGACTCTGAAGGGAAAAATATCCATGTAAAGCGAACACCTCCTTAGCGTGTGTACTTCGTATTTGAGTGTATGCCTACTTCATCAGTGGTGTTTTACATAGTATTGCGTTATGAAATGAGGTCTTTCGATAATGAACGCGAGAAGTACTCATGGGTGACGGCTGTCTACTGGATGTCGGAACTGACTCTAGCATTTTTTTCGGTTCCAGTATATACCCGGAAAGCCTATATCGGTCATCAGTGTTTATTTGTTTATTGAGTTGTTTTAATCCCATTAACACTATGTACATGTAGCTTGACAGTTCAACTTGATGTTAATCGAGTCATATAGCGCGTAGCTATGTCAAAGTGTATACGCACACAGTGAGAGAATTAAATTTAACCTCGCGTTCAGTAATATTTCAACAACATAGCGACGGACAACATAACTCTCTATTCAAAGCTCTCATTTCAAATGTCAACGAAACACAAAATACATGAAAACGTGCTCAATAACTGCATATAGAAAATGCACCCATCCTCCACAATAAACCAGAGATACAAACAAGAAGATCAAGACTCGCTCATCCACTAAACCACCCGCGGTCTCAAACGATCTTCTCACTCTCGACCAATAGATTTTCCTCTATACCCACGACCAACCGCGGTCTCAAACGATCTTCTCACACTCGACCAATAGATTTTCCTCTATATCCACGACAGAAGAACCATCCACATACATGTAAGTGATTTCATGCATGTGAATAACATTTATATACACCTGATGAACCACTCAAATAAAAGATTTGGGGGGAGCGGAAAGGGACCACTAATACATATTTTTGCTATCCTTATGGCTAGGGTGCTTAAACTTACAACCCTTTGTCTTCGTCAGTTGCTGAATCTGACCCCTTATCTGATAGGAATGCCACGCCCCCTTACCCTATATTTACCTATCACAGCCGGAGTTTTTGAGTTACATTTTCCTGGTGTAGATAAAAGGCGATGCATTGAATATAACATTGTCGTACGGGGCTTTTGGGTCTTCGAAAGCACTGTGTTTATATATAGGGCGGGCTCTTTGTGAAACTATTTTCAACTGTTCTTTTTGTTTGTTCGAATTAATCTTTCCTGGAGCTCCTTAGGTGGGATTTTTTCTTTCTTTTTTGTCTTGGTCAGCCGAAAGCCTTTGAATAAGCAGGGCCGCTTTCGGTCCTGTACACATCGTGCCAGTGTTACTGTGGAGTATACGGCAAATGCGGAATTATGTCCGGAAATATTTCATATTTCAAGAAGGGACCTGGATGTAGTCAGACTGAGTGATTTGCACTTGCAATTTCGTCTCTGTTATTTTCATTCTCAGAGAGAGCCGTGTCTACCCGCGGGAGACCAAAGCGACTCTCATGTAAACTGGTGACATTTTGAATCTCCAATCTCAAAGCGAGGCAGCATGACATCACTCGCTCGACCGGGACTATTCATTCTCAAAGAGAGCCGTGTCTACCCGCGAACTACTTCCTGTATTAGATAACTCGCTTTCGCGGCCAAGTATACATACCGACAATAATTTGTTCGCGATTGATATGCTCCGAAACGGAAAGAGTCATTTCCCAATTATATAGCCCAGGTTATGTTTAGCAATTCGCTTCCAACTCGGCGGAGTCACCAGGTCAATGACAAGCCGGATACAGACGAAAAATCATACGCCGCCTATTCACCCCCCAAATTTTGGGGGGATGGCTCCCATTTACCCGTGAGACTCTTTCTCGCAGTAGGGAGTCTCGCGAGACGAGAATGTGTCATTTTGAGTATTTCTGGGGTTTGAAGCTAGTATTATTCCCGTATTTCTTGTAGTATTTTTCGTCAACGTTTTCGGCATTTGTGCATGGTCAAATTTTGAGTTGATTCGTCAGATTTTCGCTGTTCGCGGCGGTTTTATTTGTTTGTCTTGGTCAGCCCGGCTGGAACGACCTAGATCACCATTTTCCTGATGTACATAGAGGGCGCTGTATTGGATATTACAGCGTCATACGGGGCTTTTCGGTCTTCCAAAGCACTGTGTCCATATATAGACTGTTAGTACTCCGTAGAAGAGTCCAATACTATAGGCTATGTTCATATATAGCACGGGCGCTTTGTAAAACGGTTATTATCTTTTTGTTTGTTTAAATTAATCTTTCCTGGAGCTCCCCAGGTGGAGTTTTGCTTTGTTTTGTGTTCTGTCTTGGTCAGCCCGGGGTGGCTTGACCTTGACCACCATTTTCTTTGTGTGGATAGATGGCGCTGTGTTGTTTATAACATTGTTGGTCTCCGAAGGCACTGTGTTAATAGAGCGGAGAGAGAGAATTGAAGTTTAATGTCGCGTTCAGCAATATTTCTGCTATATGTATTTTTTTACTGTAAAAGTGACTGCTTTCTTTCACAGTAACTTACTGGAAGACATAATTACAGTATAAGACTGTGATACAAGCAGTAGTGCACTGTATTACATTGTATACTTGCTGCATATATTTTTTAAAATACAGTATTTATTGGCATGAAAATAAAATACAGTACACTTAACACATGTACATGTACTGTAAAAATGGCATAAATTTTTGCTTTATTTTACTCTACTGCAGAATATAATTTACAGCATACAGAACAATATTTTATACGAAGAAAATTTAAGTAATTCGCCGTATACTGTTTCATATACAGCAAGTTCATGCATCTTTAAAAGAAATACATTTTCCATTGCTTTGATTGTGAAAAACAAGTACATAATATACTACTGCTTTGTTGGTTTCTTGGGTAAGGATGCCTGGCCAACTTTAAGGCTCAAAAACAACATGGGTCGATGTGAACTGGCTGACATTCAAAATATCTGTTATTGTATAAGAATTATACTGATCGCCACGTTTTTTTTCACAGAAAGTTTGCAAAATTCAATGTTACGGAAACGCCGTAACTTTGAAGAAAAAAAGGCCTACCCTCCCAGAGTTCCCAGTTTTTATTTTATCATCATTCCATACGCAAATCGGCGCAATATGATAAGTTACAAAGTCGGTTTCGGCTCTCTATAGTTCTCTTCATTTCGTAGCACAAGAGAATCCCCCAAGGCCACATATGGTTAAGCCCGCCTGGCCTGGGAAGAGGCGGATCCCCTCCGGTCTTCGCCACCTCCTCCCCTTCCCAAGTTAATTCTTATCGTGCGCATAGAAACGGAGTTTGAGTAACACTAATTATTCTCTATTATATCTATAAGTTTTTGAGAGAAAGAAGAAAAAAAAATCGTAAATCGGTCGGGCCCGAAAATAGGCAGAAATATGGCTTCCGGGAAGGTAAAGTCTTCGGCGGCCATCATTTTGAAGTAAACTGTACAAGGGTTAATAATGCAACGATAATAACTGTCACAATGTAATACGAGTGGGCGAACATATATCCAAATTTCCTTTAGAACTTCGAAGAATTAAACTATCACTGTAATATATAGAAAAGTTGCGATGAAATCACTCGAATCCTGCATATAACTGTTTTCAAACCTCAGTTCGTGGATCTCTATTTGAAGAAACCCTCCATTGTTCCACCACTTGGAATTCGTATGAAACCACACCTTGTAGCAGCTGGTATTAAGCTTAGTCACATTTTACCTAACAAGCTTTTGCCAATTCCATTATGGCAGTTAGCTCAACCAGAAGTAGATATTTCTCCAACGAAATATAAAACGGCAGACACCAGCCAGCTCTTTGGTCTACTGAGAGAGAAATACAGCTCGCATCAGGCTATTTATACAGATGGTTCTAAAGATGGTGAGAGAGTAGCATGTGCTATCAACCAAAACAATCATATTGCACGGATGTTAATGGGTGAATGGACGGATAGATGGACAGAGCTCACCATCGTATCACACGAGCAGGTATACGGAAATGTAACTAATGATTTCTCGATTTTGGGGTCACAGTGACCTTGACCTTTGACCTTGGCCTAAATTTTGGTACATGACACATCGTGTCCCCCTAAATTTCTCTACTGGCACAAACAATTATTATAGTATTATTATTGATTTCCAGATTTTGGGGTCACAGTGACCTTGGCATTTGACCCTGACCTGAATTTTGGTACACAGCACATCGTCTCCCTTCAATGTATCAACGGACAAATGAAATCATGCATGTTTTTAACAATTTCATGATTTTGAGGTCACAGTGACCTTGACCTTCGACCTACATGTTGGTACTTGACGCATGTCCCCCCAAAAAGTTATTTTTAAAGATTTCGAGATTATAGGGTTACCGCGACCTTGACCTAAATTTTGGTACATGACAAATCGTCACCCCTTATTATGTCAATGAACACAACAAATCATGATTTTTAACAATTTCATGATTTTGGGGTCACAGTGACCTTGACCTTTGATCTTGATCTACATTTTGGTATGTTACACATCGTGTCTCCCTAATGTATCTACTGACACAACACAAACATTTTTTTCTTGTAATTTTTTTTATTTTGGGTCACAGTGACCTTGACTATTGACCTTGGCTTAAATTTTGGTACAAACCAATCGTCTCCCCTTAATATATCAATGAACACAAAAAATCATGATTTTTTAACAATTTCATGATTTTTAGGTCACACTCAGCTTTGACCTCGACCTTCATTTGGTATGCAATACATCGTTCCCCCTAGGGCATCCACTCACCAAAAATTAGAACGGTAAATAGAAAACTGTCAATGATCAATGATTTCGTGATTTTAGGCAATAATGACCTTTGACCTCTGATCTCGACCTCAATTTTGGTATGCGACGCATTGTCTCCACCTAGCGTATCCACTCACCAAAAAAAATTGCAACTGTGGATAGAAAACGTTCACAGATATCGACCGGCCACGAACAGTGATTTCCTTTTTTTTAGGCCAGTGACCTTCGACCTTTGACCTCGACCCTCATTTTGGTACGTGACACATCGTCTCCCCGTAAGGTACCCACTCACCAAAAATTGGAAGCGTAGATAGCAAACTGTCCCAGATATAGACCGGACACGAGAGACGGACGAACAGACGGACGGAAACTGCCATCACATAATACGTCCGCCTTTTGACGGTCGTATAAAAACCACAATGGTAACATTGGGAATAGGTTTTTACCCCCCCCCTCAATTTGGTCAATGCGTATTGTTGTCGTCATGTACGTCCGTCTGTCTGTCAAAGCCTTCTCGTTACCAAGATATCTTTAGAACAACTTACCCTAGGCATCCCAAACTTGCAGTGCACATCCATATGCTCGTGACCCAGAACCCTAAATATTGAATCTGACCCGATTGGGTGGTAACTTTGGTGACCATAATCTTATGTATCTCGGGTACCATTCGCTGTTCAGTGCGAAACTTGGTATAGATCATCGATACATCAAGAAACTTCAACGGAATGACCGAACCAGTTTCCCTGATTGGGTGGAAACCTTGTCGGTCATCTTTAATTTATGCAATATCTTTAATGATGTATGTCTCTGATACCATTTAGGTGTTCTATACGGAACTTTGTATACAGCATCGATGTATCAAAAGCAATGAATAACCATATCTGTTTCTCTAAGTGGCCGGAAGGATGGGCGGCCGTCTTTAATTTATGCAAAATCATTAACCAGCTCTATCTTTGATACTGTTCAAGAGCTTGATGTAAAAGTTGGTACACATCGACACATAAAGAGATGTGATGAATGCCAGTTTCTCTGATTGGACGGAAACCTTGGGTGCCATCTTTAATTGCAATTTTTTTTAATAACTTGTATATTTGTCACTTGACTGCTTGGTGTTCCTGACGTCTTCAAAGTAGTATGATTCAAACTGATTACATTATGAACCGAGGAGTTTTCGTGTGCGCAGCTTCGTATTTGATATGCTAAAAGCCATGTTATAAACTATTTAACCTTCTACAAACATCTTTTCAAATAAACCAGAATCTAGCCCTGTTGTAAAAAGTATGTCACTGTGCATAACAAAGTGACACACCTTCTACATGGCTGCCATGGGAGAAGTAAAGCATGCATAGTTTTTAGCCGTTGTCATATCGGTTCAATATGGTAACAAGGAGTAGGTGGGTAGAAATAAGTACACTAGAGACACATAAAAGTAAGTTTTAGATTTCATCTAATTCCATGGGTAATACAACCCTGTTGAACAGTCCAAAAACTGTAATTAAATTACTGAGCCGGTAAATCCGCAGCCTCATGTTGGGTAAAGTCCACATCTTCTCACTTTTTACATTATCCTGGATAGCCATATTTTATACATGTGTGTATACTTATCCGATTTACCATGTTTACCCTTGTCATTTTTTCCTATCTGTCAGACCCTGTATCTGTGCTTATGTGAGAAAGCTGTTTCAATCTTTAATGGATGCGGAGAATAATAACAAACATTGTGAGTTAAAAAAAAATATAGGCTATACCCAATTTAGCAGCCAGAAATTTTTCGATCAAGCCATGATGTAGAATCGGTCACACATGATTAACAGTCGAACATTCACTAAAGAAAAACCAGTCCCAATGGGTATTCCATGCCATGAAGATCTAACAGGGAAACATAATTTGATTGACTGTATAGCTTTTATGATTATAAGAGATTCTTTTTATTGAGCAGCTACTTTAGGACATCTTACTAGTCGCATAAAAGATGAGTCAATTTTATGTTATTCGAGAGAAGTCGGTCTGTTGTATAAATTTTAATGTATGTACTTGTGTTTAATGTGTTGTGTTGATCACTTTTAGATTACTGGGATGTGGACATGTTTTGTTGAAATACTTAGAATTTTACCTGAAATATTGCTGAACTCAACGTTAAACCTTAATTCTCTCTCCCATACTTATGAATGTTAGAGAATTTGTACATGGACTTTGATTCTGCGCCTAATATCAAATTGTGTGTCAACTTCTCATATTAATAAAAACAGACGAAATGCCAGCACCTTGGACTACACGTAGGTTTAACTTACAAGCGTCTAGTCCGTCATTCATAATCCAGCCGTCGTCCATTAGAGAATATCCGCGTCATTGTATATATGTATCATTATGCTCATTTTCAAGACCTCACCTGTCATGTTCAACTATTAAATTATAAGGGTTTTTAAAGGTTCATAAATCCTAATGAGTGGTACTTGCCCAGACTAAAACCACCAGCTGTGGCCCATATATTCAACCTTGGAGCTCCACAATTCAACTAACTCTTTGAGCAGTAGGTTATAGAGTGACAGAAGATTAATGTTCTAATGTGTGTCAAGATTCAGTCATCGGGGAGTGATGCAGGTTCAAGAACCCTGTGATGAATGTTGTTGTACGATTCAGTCACAGTACTATTGGAACCCCTTAACAGTTAGGATTCCCACAACGAAAAATAGCAATTATCATTCCAAAAATGTCTAGTGAACATGATATCTTAACTTTTGAGGTAAAGTTACATTTGCTATAATGCTGTCGTAGAATTAGGTGTGCCCCGCCTAGCAACACCTAGAACGATATAGAACTAAAATATCCCCCATTAAAATCTTCCCTCCAACCAGCCCGAATTCTATATAAACGTCTCGTTCATTCAAAGTCCCAACCCAGTCTGCAATTTCAGAGCATGTAACGGAGATTTCCGCAGTTCAAGCTTCGGGCCAAAACCGGTTTGAGTGGGTTCTGATGAAATAGCCCGGATGTAATCTCCTGGCATGTACGATTTATTTCACTATACCAGGGATTAACATTCTCGAGCGTATAGCTATCTCTACAACACCCCTCCCCGTTTTCTTTTTGGCGAAGGTCTTACTTCGCCTAGCCTAGAACCCTTCCCGTCGCAGGCAACCGCCGTTCTAGCGCTGCCAACGATTACTAAAACACGAGACAAAGACGTGAATTCTCCATGTTATATCACATGTGTCAAAATCCGTAACATGCAGTGTACAAAAGTACACTGCGCTCTAAAAATACCCAACTTCAATAAAATGGTAACCATCCCACTAGTCCAGTCTTATTACCAGACTGTCTATAATTACACCCAAACCCACTAAAAATCTCGCTCAAATGGTCAGTCTCATGGGACTGATCACTTTATTTCTCAAAAATATGATCGGCGGGCCAGCCTACCAGCTTTACGGCCCAAATAAATACAGTCAGCCGCATGGGACTGCTCACTTTAATTCTTAAAAATATACTCTGCAGGCCAGCCTACCAGCTACATGGCCGCAATAAATACGAGAACATTATCCAAACCCGGACTGGTATCTAGACTATAAATTGGCAGGCCAGCCTACCAGCTACATGGCCGCAATAAGCACCAGTCCGTCATACAATCCACTACTGGAACAAGCCTCTAAACTACTGGCTGTCCAGACTATATATTGAACTCCCCATTCTCCCGCCCCTAATAATTTCAAGGCTCGCCTTCGTCAGCAGCCAACACTTTCTGAGTGGAAGGGCCCTTCCAGGGCGTACACACGAAGAGTCAGAAACGTGTGCGCGCACTACACGCCACTGATCTCAATGTACATACGCTCTCGCAAACGGCTACCCACCATAGAGAATGCTTGCAGAGGAAACACAACCATAATTGCTATACCTCCACAGATATCAAGCTCACACTCACAAAATCGTTGAGCTCATAACTAAAACAGGGTTGAGACTATAACCGAATAATGACGTATATATTCACTCCCCGAGTGGAAGCTATCCTGCCCCACCGGATTCACAATAAATCATAACGCGTATTGCAGGACGGTTCAGAGAAAACTCCCAAAAGTGTTCCATGACGAAGACAGGGTGGGGAGCCGGCCGCACTCCCCCAATCCCAGGTCTCCGACATGGCCAACCGCACTGCATATTCCCATACTATATCTTCTCCATGTTACTCCATATATTAACTTCACCACATAAACTTCCTTGAACGTGCCATATAGCTTAACACACACAGAAAACCCCACAAAGAACACACAGTTATACAATCTCAAACAGAAGTCATTTTGAGACGCATATATCTACCACCCAGAATCTTCACACACAGAAATTATCTAATCACACAGCAACCATCGAACCCAGGCGTCCAGCACCCGGTTCCCTCACACAGATTACATAAACACCTAGTTCATCACAACGCATCATTCTCCCAGAACACACTACACGTATAACGCCGCAGAACACATCACAATTTACGAACATCCAACTTTCAAATACACATGAGGGTTCTCAAACACACACCATAGTTCTAGAACAATAGTTCCAAAATACACATTACATTACACAACACAGTAACAACGGTTTGGGTCTAGAATTTTATATATTTTTTTTGTCCTCAATTCCACAATGCCTCAAAAAAACATCTTGTACAACAAAACCAAATCAACCCCCAAATAGGATAATTTCACATAGAAAATCAAAACCAAATACAATACATCCATCACTTCATACACGTGATCGTACACATCCATATATCTCCACCAAGCCGACACTATACTACATCTCTTCAGACGCATACACAAAATGCGTCACCAATGGCCCATCAACTAACTTCATCATTTATCAGTTACTGGCAGAGCGAAATGGAACCCACATTGAACAAGTCACCATTCCATAAAAATTCAAACTGCAAAAATCTTGGTGTCTCCAATAACCAAGGTTTTATCCCTAAAATCTACAACACATCCATAGGCTGACAGGAAATCGAAGCCTAGCAACAGGTCGTCAACCAAGGGTGCCACCACTATATTTCCAGTACAGTGAAAATCGGAGATGGACAATGGGACCTGCCGAACTAGCATTCCCATACTGGTCATTCCTCGAAATGCACCAGTCAACCGAATAGGCGAAGACGACAACCCCTGAAGACCCAACCTAGCAAATAGATGTTCACTCATGGCGGTGACTTGGGCGGCCGTGTCTACCACAGTAGTCACCGGCACAGACCCAACCTTAACTGGAATGGACATCGCCCACCCCTGGGAACGAGACAGAGTAACATCTCTGACTGCTGCAGTAAGTTCAGTAACACCTGCCTCGTCTCCCGTGGACAACCGCACCCCGTCATTTGCAGTTGCTAATTCAGCCCACCCATCTAAACCACGTCTAACAGAACAAAAACGGCTTATGTGACCGGGTTTACGGCACGAGTAACAGAGTCGTGGTGGACGGAAGGGTCGCGATGACCGACGGCGAGGGGACCTCTTATTTATCCCTTCCCCTTCTGCCTTACAAGCATCAGGAAAAGCCTCCCCCACTGAATCAACATTAACAGTCCTACATGTAACCGTCTGAAAACTCAAGTCTCTCAGATTATATCGTGAGGAGTTCACATAACTCAAGGCTTCCGAGATTGTTGTGGGGCTCTTTTCCATAGCAAATCTCACAGCCTGTATTTCCCTGCATCCCCTGAGAAAATGTTCCACCGCTACTGACTCAATAATCTCTTCCGGTGCATTCGGATACCCGTCCCTTGCCAACCTAGCGCATCTAAACGCAAACTCCTCTAAGGTATCCTCGGAACCCTGCACTTCCGCCTGCAACCGCTGCCTCTACAACAATGCTGTGGATAAATTTTAAATTAAGTATTGAATATTAGAGGAGATGAAAATGTATCAGCCTATGTAACTGTGAAAATAATGTACTGTGTATTCTGGTATGTTTTCCCTAATAATTATGAAAATGTTGATATTTTGGAATCCAAATGTAAATATGGCGATTGACATGCACAGAATAAACTAAGCTTATTCTTTAGCGAAATTTGCCATTATTTTGATTAAAGTGCTTCAAGTTTTGGCTTATGGGGTACTGTCGTTGTCATGTATGTCAGTTGGCGCACTATCTCGAAAACTGATCTACCAATGCTGACCAAACTTGGTGAAATTATGTATCTTTCGTGAAGCAGAGGCCTATTGAAAGAAGTTTTGTTGGTCGATATTTTAGTGGCCTCGTTTAGCCTTTAATTTATAATGTGAAAAAATGAGGGTCCAAAGCCAAGGGGTTTTGGCTAGCGCATCTCGTCATTATTTAATTTAAAATTGAGCTTTAGCTATCACACATGCATTCTCTGAACTCAAACTTTTAAGCTATACGGACTGCAAGTAGGACAGTGCGAGGACTCGTTTTCTAGTATCAGTGTAATGGGACCGGGTGTCGCATAGTCGATAGTAGTATAATCTACGATTGTAAGACACTGGTAACTGACTTCTTACTGGGGACTTCACAAGCTAGAAACTGTTCAGTGACAACCTGGTAACTGACCGGTTACTGGTCAGTCGCAGAACTGTCCATTGCGTGAAACTGCTTGGACGGGTAACTGGTCAGTTACTGAATGGTGACCAGCAGGTAGCTGATCGGTAGAAGGCTAGTAACTAGTAACTAATTGTTCAACGGAGGACTAGTAACTATACAGTGACTTGGGGAAATGGTAACGTGCTAGTAAATAGGTGATAACCATGTGGTATATACTTTTGACTTGGCAGTAACCATTATGTCAAAAACCGGTGGTAACCTTTAAATAAGTGGATGATATCTGCATGGTAACCACCTGGTAACTGAATTACATTTAAGTTAACAGAATATGAGCCCTTCAGTAACCGCTCAGTAACTGAGCAGTAGTGGCCAGTGACTAGCAGGTTACTGTTCAGCTGAAATCTGAACAGTACTGTAAGGGGACCTTTCCTGCCAGTTGTCTTCATGGGCTAGTAACCAGTCTGTCACGGATTGCCTGTGTACCCGTTTAACAAGTTTCTCAATAATAGTCTGTGGCGTTGATTAAGCTAGTTACACATGATCTTACAAGCGCTATCAAGTGAGATATACATACGCCATACACATGCCATTCTGAAACATTGATCTACAGCCTGGTGGTGGGCTTAATATTTGTGTTACCCTTGGCGTCACGCGGCGTAAATTTACCACACTATATATTTGAGTAAATCTCTACTAGAGAATATGAAAATGACTGCCAAAATGACATCGCAATAAATAATATTCGGTCTATTTTTGGGGCTAAATTTTCCATATTATTTAAAAAAAACATATAAATAACATAGAGGATACGTCGATGATTAGATATTTAAACGTTCGGGTTCTTGTAGTAAAGAAAAAATGGGAAAAAATTGACGGAGAACTTTCTGGGGACAACTTATGTCCGTTATCTTAAATTTCTGCATGATGGCTTGCATCCATGAATATGGAAATGTTCTCTGAATGACCCCAATATTATTAGTTAAGAAATCTGTTAGAAGGAGGAATATAATGCTCCCCGAGGCCAGTTGGGGTTGGAACGAATTTTCCTCTCTCAAATGTTCTAATATTCTTATAACATATCGTGATGAATGATGAATATCGAAACAGGCGTAGGGAAATCATATTTGGGTTTCACAGCATCCAGTATGATATCATGGTATGAAGAAAGTACTTTCGGAACGACAAACGAACGGGAGCTGAAATCCTACATAATGAACCGTACTAGTAGCACACGTCTCAATTTGTGAGAACTAGGCCACAACCATTGAGACTTATTGAATTAATAAACGTTACTGGGAGTAGAGGAAAACGAAGACTGAATATTTAAACAGTTTCATCGACTATATCCGGAGTACTGTAATACGTGTTACATGTAGTTGACATTGTCAATTTTCGTATCGCATTTACACGAAATCAGGGAGGGGAATTCCCTGTAAACTTCCCAGTAGAAGTCATACGTGCCGTTTCGTCTGGACATTTCTATCTAGGTCACGAGCGTGTACATGTACGTTTTATCAAGGAGCTTCAGATATGTTCAGGAAAGTAAACCACGAAGCTAGGCACACCTTAGATCGAAGCTACATGTAGCAAACGGGTTTTGTGTCTTAAACCAGTTCGCGTGGAACAGTAAGTATCTATCCGTATTAAGCAATCTATAAAGGTGAGTATTTTAACTTATAAAACATATCATTCAGTACGGGTGACGGTATATTTATCGTAATATTTTCCAGGTTTACTAAGGTTATTTCTCATAATACTTTCTCAATCAAAACGAAACATGCCACACTACAGGTCGATTGTAACACCTGACTTTTAGCCCGCCATCACCAGAAGGTGAGCTGTTCAAATCAATTTTCGTCCGTGGTCCGTCCGTCCGTCCGTCCGGGTCCGTAAACAATTCTTGTTGTCGCGATTTCTCAAGAACTACTCCATGGATCTTTCTCAAATTTGGTACACAGCTTCCTCTTAGGGTCTAGTTGTGCAGGATACCTTTCATGGTCCGATTCAAAAATCCAATATGGCCACCAGGCAGCCATCTTGGATTTCCCCATGAAACATTGTTATCGTGATTTCTCAAGAAGTACTGCAAGGGTCTTTCTCAAATTTGGTACACAGCTTTCCCTTGGGGTCTAATTGTTCAAGATACCTTTTCTGGTCAGATTCAAAAAACCAATATGGCCACAAGGCGGCCATCTTGGATTTCCACGTGAACATTGTTATCGTGATCTCTCAGGAACTAATGCATGGATCTTTCTCAAATTTGGTACACAGGTTCCCCCTGGGATCTAGTTGTGCAAGAAACCTTTTCTGGTCCGATTCGAAAATCCAATATGGCCACAAGGCGGCCGTCGTGGATTTCCCGATGAAACTTTATCGCGATTTCTCAGGAACTACTGCATGGATCTTTCTCAAATTTGGTACACAGGATTCTCTTGGGGTCTAGTTGTGCAAGATGCGTTTTACGGTCCGATTCGTAAATCCAATATGGTCACCAGGCAGCCATCTTGGATTTCCCCATGAAACTTTGTTATCGTGATTTCTCAGGAAGTACTGCATGGATCTTTCTCAAATTTGGTACACAGGTTCCCCTTGGGGTCTATTTGTGCAAGCAACCTTTTTCGGTCCGATTCGAAAATCCAATATGGCCACCAGGCGGCCATCTTAGATTTCCCCATGAAACATTGTTATCGTGATGTCTCAAGAAGTACTGCAAGGATCTTTCTCAAATTTGGTACACAGGTTCTCCTTGTGGTCCGGTTGTGCAAGATACTATTTTTGGCCCAATTGGAAAATCCAATATGGCCATCAGGCGGCCATTTTGAATTTCCCCATGAAATTCTGTTATTGCGATTTCTCAGGAACTACTGCCTGGTTCTTTCACAAATTTGGTACAGAGGTTCCGCTTGGTGTCTAGTTGTGCAATATACCTTTTCTGATCCGATTCAAAAATCCAATATGGCCACTAGGCGGCCATCTTGAATTTTCCCATGAAACCTTGCTATCGCGATTTCTCGGGGAGTACTGCATGGATCTTTCTCAAATTTGGTACACAGGTTCCCCTTTGGGTCTAGTTGTGCAAAATACCTTTTCTGGTCTGATTCGAAAATCCAATATGGCCACCAGGCAGCCATTTTGGATTTCCCCATGAAACTTTATCGTGATTTCTCAGGAACTACTGCATGGATCTTTCTCAAATTTGGTACGCAGGTTCCACTTTGGGGTCTAGTTGTGCAAGATACCTTTTTCGGTCCGATTCGAAAATCCAATATGGCCACCAGGCGGCCATCTTAGATTTCCCAATGAAGCTTTGTTATCGGGATTTCTCAGGAACTACTGCATGGATCTTTCTCACCTTTGGTACACAGGTTCCCCTTGTGGTCCAGATGTGCAAGATACCTTTTTTGGCCTGATTCGAAAATCCAATATGGCCACCAGGCGGCCATTTTGAATTTTCCCGTGAAATTTTGTTATCGTGAATTCTCAGGAACTGTCACGTGGATCTTTGTCAAATTTGGTACACAGGTTCCCCTTGTGGTCTGCTTGTGCAAGATACCTTTCGTGTTCCGATTCCAAAATCCAATATGGCCACGAGGCGGCCATCTTTGATTTCCCCATGAAACTTTGTTATTGCGATTTCTCAGGAACTGCTGCATGGATCTTTCTCAAATTTGGAACACTGGTTCCCTTCGGTGTCTAGTTGTGCAAGATGCCTTTCCTGGTCCGTCTCGAAATCCAATATGGCCACCAGGCAGCCACCTTGGATTTCCCTATGAAACTTTGTTATCGTGGTTTCTCAGGAAGAACTGCATGGATCTTTCTCAAATTTGGTACACAGGTTGCCCTTGTGGTCCATTTGAGCAGGACACCTTTTTTGGTCCGATTCGAAAATTAAATATAGCCACCGGGTGGCCATCTTGAATTTCCCCGTGAAACATTGTTATCGTGAATTCTCAGGAATTACTTTATGGATCTTTCTCGAATTTGGTACACAGGTCCCACATGGGGCCTAGTTGTGCAAGATAACCTTTTTGGTCCGATTCGAAAATCCAAGTTACACTTCAAATTAATACGGTATTCCCGAGTTGTAACGTTGCATCACAAGAGTAAGAGGATGAAACGGTGGGGCATATTCTATATATTGACTATAGAGAATATCCATACCTTCACCTTCTATATCAAGGAGTTCAAATGATTCTGAATTAAAATGTATTTCTTCAAATTTTAAATCAGTTTACTTTAGTCCATTCCATTGCAAGTGAACGCGCCCCACCGTTTGATCTGTCGACGGGTCGGCTACACGAAGGGACGTCACTCTTGTGACACAACGTTACAACTCGACAACGGTAGACTACTGCCTGTTTCGATCCAAGAGATATAATTACATTACTGCACATACCGGATCCCTTCAGTATTAATTTTTGTACCATCTTACTATTTTCGAGCATGGTATCTTCAAAGAGATAACTCAAACTAACCCAGTAAACAGGACATAAAAATAGCATTCGTTCCTCATTATAACATCTTAAGTATGTTTCTTAGCTCATGCGAAAGTGTCAAAGAGATCTGCCTTCGCTTCCAGTGCCCAATGATGACACTAAATACTACAAAACGAAGATGAAGGATCCTCTGGACATTCACTTTCAGACTAACTTTGCTCATTTCACTCGTACTATAACAACTGACATCAAGTACAGTTTCTCGAAATCTTGAAACTCCTGAAACTTACAAAGATAACATCTTGGTGTTTTCCAGTGTTCCTTTTTTCCAGTGCCTTTTCAGCAGTCGCTGGGTAAGATCTTGATCAGCTTTTCTGGCAATCAATGGGCCTAATTTTTTATGTGCTTTTCCAACAGTCAGAGGGTCTGATCCTTGATCTGCTGTTCCAGCGATCAGTGGACCTGATTCTCGATCTGCTTTTCCAGGAATAAATGGGCCTGAATCGCGTTCTTATTTTGCAGCAATCAATGGGTCTGATCCTTGATCTGCTTTCTAGCAATCCGACGATCTGATCCATGGTTTGCTTCTCACGCAATCAGTGGATCTAATCCTTGGTCTGCTTTTCCAACAGTCAGGGTGCCTGGTCTTCGATCAGCTTTTTTAGCAATCAGGGGGTCTGATTCTCGATCTGCTTTTTCAGCAATCAGACGGTCTGATCCTGCATCTGCTTTTGCAGCAATCAGACGGTCTCATCCTGCATCTGCTTTTGCAGCAAGCAGTGGGTCTGATCCTTGATCTGTTTTCCAGCAATTGGCGCATTTGATCATTTATTTACTTTTTCAGAAGTCAGTGAGTCTGATCCTCGGTCTGCTTGTCTGGCACTCACACGGCTTGATCCTTGTTCTGTTTTTTAAGCAATCACTGGATTTGATCCTTGATCAGCTTTTGCAGCAACCAGTGGGTCCATCATTGATCTGCTTTTCCAGCTGATAGAGAGTCGGATTCTTGATATGTTTTCCTGCAATCCTTGGGTCGAGTCCTTGAGATTATTTCCAGTGGGATTCTCCCATCAATGTGTTTGATCCTTGATCTGATTTTCAAGCAATCAGTGAGTCTGAACCGTGATCTGTTTTTCATAAATCAGAGGATAAGGCAGTCGATGTGCTTTTCCAGCAATCAGTGGGTCTGATCCTTGATCTGCTTTTCGAAGAAATAGAGGATCAGATTCTTGATCTTCTTCTCCAGCAATCAGCGGGTAAAATCCTTGAGCTTCCTCCCGGGCAATCAGTGGGTCTGAATCTTGATCTGATTTGCCAGCAATCAGTAGATCGCATCCTTGATCTGCTTTTCCAGCGATCAGTAGATCTGATCATTGATTTGCTTACCCGGCAATCAAAGGGCTCGCCCCCTGTACAGACCTTTTGGTCTTTGATATATGTTGACATTTGTGGGAAGTAGATGCTTGGCCGACATCAGGCCCTACAGATTAGTCTTTTGTGTTAAATGGCGTCATTTTCATCTGACGACGATACAGCTCACCAATTCCAAATGTACGAGTTGTCACAGCGACGCAGCTCACCTATTACCAATGTAAGAGTTGTCAGAGCATTTCCATCACAGCTCTCTATATTTGTATCTAATGCCGCTTATGCCGTTGCCAGGGGTCGTGTGTTCAGGTCATCCAAGTTGCCACATGAACAGGTACAATAAAAGCGTACCTGAGATACAACACATATCAGGAATCGTTACCCAGCAATCAAAGGGCCCGCCCCCCTGTACATACCTTTTGGTCTTTGATATATGTTGGCATTTGTGGGAAGTTGATGCTTGGCCGACATCGGGCCTTACAGACTAGTCTTTTCTGTTAAATACCGTCATTTTTATCTGACGACGATACAGCTCACCAATCCCAAATGTACGAGTTGTCACAGCGACGCAGCTCACCTATTACCAATGTAAGAGTTGTCAGAGCATTTCCATCACAGCTATCTATATTTGTATCTAATGCCGCTTATGCCGGTGCTAGGGGCCGTGTGTTCAGGTCATCAAAGTTGGCACATGAACAGGTACAATAAAAGCGTACCTGAGATACAACACATATCAGGAATCGTTAGATTCTTGGTATGTGCTTTCGCATCGGTTAACCAGATGACTATACTATGAAGCCATGTGACTCTGTCAGTATGTCGGCACCTCTTCCCACTTCCCTTATATGTGTTGTAATTTGATCTGCTTTTCCAACAAGCTGTGGGTCTGATCCTTTATCTGCTTTTTCAACAGTCGCTGGGTAAGATCTTGATCAGCTTTTCTAGCAATCAATGAGCCTAATCTTTTATGTGCTTTTCCAACAGTCAGAGTGTGTGAACCTTGATCTGTTGTTCCAGCGATCAGTGGACCTGATTCGCGATCTGCTTTTCCAGGAATCAGTGGGCCTGAATCGTGTTCTTATTTTGCAGCAATCAATGGGTCTGATCCTTGATCTGCTTTATCTGCTTTTCCAACAATCAGGGTGCATAATGTTCGATCAGCTTTTTTAGCAATCAGTGGGTCTGATTCTCGATCTGCTTTTTCAGCAATCACACGGACTGATCTTTCATCTGCTTTTGCAGCAAGCAGTGAGTCTGATCCTTGATCTGTTTTCCAGCAATTGGCGCATTTGATCATTGATTTACTTTTTCAGAAGTCAGTGAGTCTGATCCTCGGTCTGCTTGTCTGGCACTCACACGGCTTGATCCTTGATCTGTTTTTCAAGCAATCACTGGGTTTGATCCTTGATCTGCTTTTGCAGCAATCAGTGGGTCGATCATTGATCTGCTTTTCCAGCTGATAGAGAATCTGATTCTTGCTATGTTTTCCTGCAATCCTTGGGTCGAATCCTTGAGATTATTTCCAGTGGGATTCTCCCATCAATGTGTCGATCCTTGATCCGATTTTCCAGCAATCAGTGAGTCTGAACCGTGATCTGTTTTTCATAAATCAGAGGATAAGGCAGTCGATATGCTTTTCCAGCAATCAGTGGGTCTGATCGTTGATCTGCTTTTCCAACAATCAGCGGGTAAAATCCTTGAGCTTCCGCCGTGGCAATCAGTGGGTCTGAATCTTGATCGGATTTGCCAGCAATCAGTGAGTCTGAACCTTGATCTGATTTCCCAGCAATCAGTGAGCCTGATTCTCGATCTGCTTTTCCAGGGATCAGTAGATCTGATCATTGATTTGCTTATCCAGCAATCAAAGGGTCTGGTCATTGATCCGCTTTTCCAGCAAGCTGTGGGCCTGATCCTTTATCTGCTTTTTCAGCAGTCGCTGGGTAAGATCCTGATCAGCTCTTCTAGGAATAAATGGACCTAATCTTTTATGTGCTTTTCCAACAGTCAGAGGGTCTGATCCTTGATCTGCTGTTCCAGCGATCAGTGGACCTGATTCGCGATCTGCTTTTCCAGGAATCAATGGGCCTGAATCGTGTTCTTATTTTGCAGCAATCAATGGGACTGATCCTTGATCTGCTTTCTAGCAATCAGACGATCTGATCCATGGTTTGCTTCCCACGCAATCAGTGGATCTAATCCTTCGTCTGCTTTTCCAACAGTCAGGGTGCCTGATCAGCTTTTTTAGCAATCAGTGGGTCTGATTCTCGATCTGCTTTTTCAGCAATCAGACGGTCTGATCCTTCATCTGCTTTTGCAGCAAGCAGTGGATCTGATCCTTGATCTGTTTTCCAGCAATTGGCGCATTTGATCATTGATTTACTTTTCCTGAAGTCAGTGAGTCTGATCCTCGGCCTGCTTGTCTAGCACTCACACGGCTTGATCCTTGATCTGTTTTTCAAGCAATCACTGGGTCTGATCCTTGATCTGCTTTTGCAGCAATCAGTGGGTCGATCATTGATCTGCTTTTCCATCTGATAGAGGGTCTGAATCTTGATATGTTTTCCTGCAATCCTTGGGTCGAATCCTTGAGATTATTTCCAGTGGGATTCTCTCATCAATGTGTTTGATCCTTGATCTGATTTTCCAGCAATCAGTGAGTCTGAACCGTGATCTGTTTTTCATAAATCAGAGGATAAGGTAAGGCAGTCGATGTGCTTTTCCAGCAATCAGTGGGTCTGATCCTTGATCTGCTTTCCCAATAAATAGAGGATCAGATTCTTGGTCGACTTCTCCATCAATCAGCGGGTCAAATCCTTGAGCCTCCGCCCGGGCAATCAGTGGGTCTGAATCTTGATCTGATTTGCCAGCAATCTGTGTGTCTGATTTTTGATCAGCTTTTCTAGCGATCAATAGATCTGATCATTGATTTGCTTACCCAGCAACGAAAGGGTTTGGTCTTTGATCTGCTTTTCCAGCAAGCTGTGGGTCTGATCCTTTATCTGCTTTTTCAGCAGTCGCTGGGTAAGATCTTGATCAGCTTTTCTAGCAATCAATGGCCCTAATCTTTTATGTGCTTTTCCAACAGTCAGAGGGTCTGATCCTTGATCTGCTGTTCCAGCGATCAGAGGACCTGATTCTCGATCTGCTTTTCCAGGAATCAGTGGGTCTGAATCGTGTTCTTATTTTGCAGCAATCAATTGGTCTGATCCTTGATCTGCTTTCTAGCAATCAGACGATCTGATCCATGGTTTGCTTCCCACGCAATCAGTGGATATAATCCTCGATCAGCATTTTTTCAGCAATCAGTGGGCCTGAATCTCGATCTGCTTTTTCAGCAGTCAGTGCGTCTTATCCGTGATCTGATTTTTCAGCAAACAGAGGGTCTGATTCTAGGTCCGCTTTTCCAGCGATCAGTAAGCCTGGTCCTGCACTAGTTTTCCTGAAATCAGAGTGTCTGGTCCTTAATCTGCTGTTTTCAGCAATCAGTGGGTCTGATCCTTCTTCAGTTTTTCGAGCAATCAGAGGATATGATCCTTGATATCGTTTTTTCAGCCATCAGTGCGTCTGGTCCTTGAACGGCTTTTCCAACAAACAGAGGGTCTCATTATTGCTGCTTTTCCAACAATCAGTGGGTTTGATCATTGATCTGCTTCAGCAAGCAGTGGTTCTGATCCTTGATCTGCTCCAGCAAGCGACGGGTCTGATGATTGATCTGATTTTCTGGTAATCAGTTGGCTTTTCCAGCAAGCAGCGGATCTGATCCTTGATCGGCCCTTCCAGTAATCACTGAGTCTGATCCTTAATCAGATTTTCCAATAATCAGTGGGTCTGATCCTTGATCTTCCTTTCCAGGCAATCACTGTGTCTGAGCCTTGCTTTGAATTTCTAGCAAACACTGAGTCTGATCCTTGGTGTCATATCAATCAGAGGATATGACAGTTGATCTGCTTCTTCCAGCAATCGGTGGGTACTTGTTCCAAAGATCGGTATCAGGGTGTCTAAATTTAAGCTTTTACCGGTATATTTATTTTATAGATATATTTTAAAAAATGTTAATAACATCAAAGTGTTTATCACACACTGATTGCTTATCCCAATCTAAAATAATATTTTCAAAAGATATCCGCCTTCTCATGCCAGCTCTAGTTTGTAACCACTTACAAATCGTTCCACAATGGTTCAACACTGTCGCGGTATAATAGTAAATGTTTTTCTTTCACAGATTTTCCGAAATGGCTGATTTGGTGAGTTTGAATGTAGGCGGCGTTATATACACCACATCCAGGACAACTTTGACTGCTTATCCAGATTCAATGTTGGGTCGCATGTTTGGAGGTGACTTACCCACGGCCAGAGATAGTGAGGGGAACTACTTCATTGATCGGGATGGACAACTGTTCAGGTAAACGAAGCGAGTTGGTGAGTGGGATCGTTATGGGCGGTTTTCTGTCCCATTGATGACTATTTAATTTTCTCTGTCTGTTATTTGTCTGCTGGGTATCAACCAGAACCCGGAGTTCTGTCGATGTCAGTTAAGATATTGGCCCTACGTCTCTTCACAGTATCCAGATACATATTGGAGGGAACTTGCATTTGATTGGCTGATAAATATCGACCCTACCATTGGCTCATACTGACGTGAGCAGTAATCATGCCATTGGACCTCCATGATCAGACATTTGTCGGCGTGTCCAATATCAAATTAGCGAATGCAGGATAATACATCTTGTTAATCCAGGCCTCCGGTTTGTCTTCTGCCACGACGACGGATATTAGCCCTACCTGACTTGGGATCCATCCAGGCCTGGGCGCATTCGACTCCTCCCTCCCCCTTATCCCTTACTTTCTTATCCCTTTAGCTAGATGGATGAATATTATCGCACCATACCCTTGAGTCAAGCTCTATCAGAAAATATCCAAGATGATTTTTCGAATTTTTCATTTATGTGTTTTCTTCGCAAAATCTGCATTCTAAAGTAGTGAATAATGAACTGATGTGAAATAAAATAGTTTTGCCCACTTTTTCTCGCAGAAAAACAGAAAACATCACCATTCTGATACCCACATTGCCGCTATTTTTAATTTACCCATGGTGCTTTGCTCGCAGATTATACATTATATATTGACACCAAAATCATAATCTACAGTCACGGAGGTATCCAGTTTTTTGTTGTTGTTTCAGAGATCAAGTAGATAGTTTCGTATGGGACATCATGCTCCCCGATTTCTGGTCTGGTAGGGCCAAAAAATCTCTTTCATTAATATACGAATCCGTCATTCCGCAGGTGCATATGCTTGTTCGAAATTTTAAACGCAGAATTTGCAGAAGCTTGTATGAACAAATAGGCTATATGATATTCTGTCATTCTGCGAAAACTTGGTTGCACATAAGCTTCTAATCAGGCTATACAACGATTCACAGAGCGGATTTTCCATCATAGCAAAAGTATGTTTACGTTACTCAAAACGACACTTCAGAGTAATGCAGAATATCTCATCCTTCTCATAGAAGTTAGTGACTGACTTCGGTTAAAGCTATCATAAGCGTCGTGAGGAATTTTCCATAACCCTATCTGGCCTGACGGGCCAAACTTTCTGCGTTATCACCGGAACGACAAAAAATGGAGAGCTGAAACTCCTTGACTTTATAGTTTATCATATTGGGGTCATTTTGAGCCTATTTACATAACCCACCGAACGGAGGATCATGGATAAATTCAAAATGGCGGTCACGTGGGGTACCAGAAAAGTGATGTTTTTGTCATATTTCTTCAAAATTTCTGCTTTTCCGCGATGAAAAGTGTGCAAAAACTATATTATTTCACATCAAACTAATATTTACTAATTTATCTTGCAGTTTTTGCGGAGAAATTGCATAAAATGAAAAATCCGACTGAAAAATCGGCCAAAAATGCCATTTTTGAAAATGACGTCACTGTGACGTCATCAAGGCGGCTATCTTGGATTTTTTTTACATTTTCTGGTAGAGCTTGATCTAAAGGTATAATGTGGTAAGTTTCAGCTCCTAGCTCAAGGGGTAAGAAAAATAATTAGGGGGGCCATTTCGGTCTTTTCCCCCAGGCCAGGACAGGTCCCAAAAGCCCAGGCCAGATAGGGTTAACTTACATCGACGCAATTCCGTGTTCCGGTTGGCTGGATCGATCAGCTGATACACCGATCCAGTGGAAGGAGAAGATCCCCTGGATTGGGTGCGACAGAAAACCACGTGTAAAGGTCCCTGTTAATTCAGAATTATTTATAATGTGAACGCACCTGGAACACACCTTGAATCTCGTTATCTTACGAGGATCCATAGATGTGAACTAATTACTCAATTTGACCAATGACCAGTGGTATGGAATTCCATTCAGAAATTATTTGAGCTTTCATACTCATCACCGACATGAGTATATACTTTACAAAATCAGTGGTTCATGATTTGACAGGAGAAGTCCATTTATGGTTATCCGCTGATGGCGAATTAAATTCGTCAACTTTTCCAATAATATATTCTTAAACTCGCATTGTATAATGAGAAAATCAAAAGAGAAAAAAAAACAACAGGTTGGTATGCATTTTTGGCGCTACGTAAATAAATAATCATATAAATAGTAATTAACTTCTCTTTATATTTGTTAACGAAAAACTGAAATCTCTTTCAAAATTTATCAATTAGGTGTATGTTGTTGCGTGCGTCACTCAGTGACTGCTGGAAGAACAGATCACGGATCAGACCCGCTGCCTGTGAATACTTGTCAGAACAACTGAATTGCTTGAAAGTCTTAAATCATCAGTGGATCTCATTAACATCATCACTCAAATGTGACGAGGGGGTAACTGTATAAACACAAGTTCACCTTTACACTGTACGGTACACTATTTTAGTTTTCAAAACTTGAAGGTCAACTTTAAATTCGAGGCCAAAATCTGAAGACGTGAATTCTGTGTAGACCGCCTTCTTGGAATTTTCCTGCTGGTGACAAACGATGAGAAATTTTACACACCGAAATCTGATTTAAAAATGTGTCCAAATTCACGAAGAGATGTTCATGCAGTAGAACATATTACTATTGTAAAGTAAACCTAATTCAGGAACTGAGATCGTTACCTGATAACAAATAGCAATGGCCAAAGACAGTTCACATATCCCTGACCGAGGAATCGATCAACGAACACATCGCGGTAATATGACTTGATACGGTACTGACTTCTACCAATATCGTTTTAAAACACAGCACTTTAAATATGATGGTATAGTATTTAAAAACATGGTAGTGTGACTAACGTCACATGATCTACGATGTAGGGTAGGCATTATGATTCCGACGCGCACTGAACTCTTGATCCCCCCCCCCACTCCCAATTTGAAATCCTGTCTATATTAAGATGAGCACAGCCCATGTCAGAATCGCCAGTGATTTTCATCAGAAATAAGTCCGCTCAGAACTTGCTGGTAACAGTCCCCTAACGCACGTTCATGCCAAAAATCAAGGTTTTAATGTCAAAGGTTCTCTTTACTTTGCCGACGAAAGGATTCGGATTGACTGATTGACTGACTGACTACCGGACAATTAGCAAATATCCGACTAATTCGTAGGAAAATACAGTAGATAATAACTTTTAAATACGTTAAATCACAAATCACCAGCGAAGCTTTGTGTAAACCACAAACCCACAATCCTTTACTGGGGAATGA
This sequence comes from Hanleya hanleyi, assembly GCA_036873755.1. NCBI lineage: Eukaryota > Metazoa > Mollusca > Polyplacophora > Lepidopleurida > Hanleyidae > Hanleya > Hanleya hanleyi. The sequence goes on from JAVTVY010007197.1 coordinate 41,048, forward strand.
GCTTGTCTAGATCTGGTAAGTTTTATATAGAATAAGTTAAATAATAATAATCAAATATTAATTGTTACTATAGTTCACATTGTCGGTTCTTTGAAAGTAACAGCAACAATACTATTTTACGCGAAAACGGTAAACAGTTTAACACGACGTTTCGTGTAACATTCGTGGCAAGTAAGACATTAGTGTCTAAACCCTACCTATATCCAAATAGTCTGGTCAAGGAGGACTCTCTCTCGAGTTTGATACTGATACAACTAACAAGGTAAAAGTATGAACTTAACTTCCTACGAAGGAGGCTCTCATTTGCAAATTGTCCGGTAGTCAGTGAGTGAGTGAGTCAGTCAGTCCATCTGAATCCTTTCGTCGGCAAAATAAGGAGAACCGTTGACTAGAACCATGATTTTTTGGCATGAACGTGTATTAGGGGAATGTTACCAGCAAGATCTGAGCTGACCGAATTCTGATGGAAATTTGATTTATAATTATTTTTTATCATTTATTGATCACTCAGCGAGTGCACTGTCATGTCCATGGGGAATCCTTGGTTTATTGTGATTTTTGATGGTTCCCTGATACCAGGAAGCTTGATCTATTCGAGATTCAGACCATTTGAGAATGATTATCGTCGGATGGAATCCCCCAATTCCCATATATTCTGGGAGCTTACATGATGCTACACTCATTCAAACTATGCACTACCCTCGGGAAGATTTCCCCACCCCTTGGGCAGACCCAGTTAGGCGACCTATAAACCTCGAAATTGGCAAAAACATGTCATAGTTCAAGTACACACTTAAATCATATCAAACCATACTTCGTAGTTCCTGTGACGTTAGCCACACTTCCATGTTTAAAGTATCTGACGTTTACAAATTGACAAGTTATAAAATGTACATTGTGATGGTGGGCATAAAGTATTGTAATCTCAGAAGAGGATAGGCAAGATGGTGAAAAATAGACTTCGATGGAAACACATACCATGTTTTGCATGCAGTTTGGTCCAAGAACCAGTAGCATATATAATGCAATTAACCAAATATAGTGCACATATCATTTCTAGACCACCTGTTGGTTCGGTCAAATTGGCGGACATTTGCAAACCGAAATCGTATACTGACTAAAGAGTAAATGGCCAAGGATCTACAAAGCCTTCGCCAGCAATCCCTACATCAGGCGTTTTGTTTATCAACAACGATAGAGGTTCGGATGCAAACGGTTATAAAATCTCGGGCTTGGTTTGTTAGTTTCGCTGTGCCCAGAGTTTTTTGGAATTAGGTCACATGTGCATTAGCAATATCGAGATTATTCCAGGGAGAGGTCCATGTCTAAAAAATGTGCAAAATCCCGTATCCAAATATTTTATTCATTCGGAAGCCAGTTTGCTGACAAGTTTTCGGTCTGAAATGAAATCGACATTTGAGTATCTCTTCATAACCCGTGAAACTGCATAAACTCGAATGAGCAAATGTTTCTAATATGGACTGCGTCGCTTGTTAATTTCCATTATATTGTAGACATGTGTTAAACTTCTTACGAACTGGAGAACTCAATATCCCAGACGACTTCCCTGAACTGAGCCAGCTCAAATCTGAGGTAGATTTTTACCAGGTCGAATCGTTGACAGCAGCTGTTGAAACTGAGAATGGAAGAAGAAAGAGTTCGCAAAACACCGTAGCACCGGATAGCCATCACTTGGACGTCATAGAAAACACTATGTTCCCGATAACGAAAGATCATTGGGGAGGTACTATAAAATCGTCTGAGAAAGTCATGGTTCTGATTGGTAATATTGATATACTTAAGCACCTATGTCTCAGAGACGTGAACCTTTCCGAGGCATTAACTGATCCACTCGGAACGATTCCGAATCCTCCAAATTACAAAAGTCTTGGTGATGACATCGACGTTGTTTCAAATGGTGGCGAGTCAACACAGATCGTGTTCCGTACGTTCAAGGGTGAAATCAACGGATATGTCACAGATATGTCGAAGATGAATCGGCCTGACTTGGCGAAGTTTCTTCTATCAATAGGTTGCACACTTATTGGTTCATCGTCCGAGTACATCAAAACACAACGAGAAATAAGGTGTTCTGATAAATGGCTCATACCAGCAAGTAGTCTTCAGCATTTATCAACCTTCCAATGAAATGCCGTTTATTTTGAGGAATGCAACTTATGGAATTTATAAACATCACTAAGACATTGTATGAAATTACAACACATATAAGGGAAGTGGGAAGAGGTGCCGACATACTGACTGCGTCACATGACTTCACAGAATAGTCTTCTGGTTAACCTATTCTGAAGCACATACCAAGAATCTAACGATTCGTGATATGTGTTGTATCTCAGGTACGCTTTTATTGTACCTGTTCATGTGGCAACTTGGATGATATGACCACACGACCCCTAGCACCGGCATAAGCGGTATTAGATACAAATCTAGAGAGCTATGATGGAAATGCTCTGACAACTCGTATACTGGTAATTGGTGAGCTGTTTCGCTGTGACAACTCGTACATTGGAGATTGGTGAGTTGTATCGTCGTCAGATGTAAATGACGGCATTTAACACAAAAGACTAGTCTGTAAGGCTCGATGTCGACCCAGCATCGACTTCCCACAAATGCCAACATATATCAAAGACCAAAAGGTCTGTAAAAGAGGAAAAGTGATAACCGAGTTTGTTTGATTATCGTGACATCCATTACTCTCACATCAACAAAACCTATAGTCCAGCTGATAAGCACAACAATTGTGCACTTTTTCATACAAGTATGAAACTTTGCACATTTAGACCTATACAACTTCTGAAACTGGACATTTTTGTATATAGTACCAGTTGATGAGTGACACTGGTGACCCATGCGATCACATAGTCGTTGTTCGCATAAGTACATACGTCCGTTGAGGGGATTTTGGCTATAATGTAAACTTGGGACCCGGGCCGATCATACCTAATAGAGACAGATATAATAATAAAGGGGAAAGCTGTTGATCGACATGATGGTTATCCCTCTGATTTCCCTAAGGGAATTTTGACGCTTTCCTATAGAGTCTCGTGGGAGGAACTGTTAATGGATTCTCCTCTGGCATCACTACGATTTCCCTATTTCTCAAATTTGAAATGGCTACGGTACTCTTCCACTCTACCAGACCCAGGGCTATATCCTGGCGACATTCAGGTCCCCATTGGGCATTGGATGCCCTTTCTGGACTTGTTTGGTTATAGGTTACTCTGTCGCATCCTTCTACTACGTAGCACGACTTGCTGAAAATTTCCGTTCCGCAATGGGCGTTCGGTGCTCTTCTTGAAATTGTTTCGGATACAAGTAATTCCATTAACTGGTCCCCCGATGATAAGTTTAAAGGCCTACTATACGTTATATATTGTTACTCTGGTGTTGGGGCACTGCACTCGACCCGTGTTGATTCCAACGAAAAGAAAGTATTAATTAGACGATTAATCTCACATTTTTTTTTTAATTTAAGAGGTCAGAGAAAACGAAGCATCAAGCAATCATATTCGGTATCAGAAACAATTTCAAATATGGCATCTGGTAAAGCTCATTGGGACAGGAAATTTTATTTGGTCAGAGAGTAGTGAACATTTGACAAGACAGCTATTGGATCTGATAGAATAAAATGAGAAAAAAAAATATAGTTTCAAAAGGTCATCCAACGCCCATTAAGGGCCCGTGAACTTTTTTTTCTTTTTCGGGATCTTGTGAAACATCGGGTGTAACAACCGATAGCTGTAGGGTCCGGTAGAGTGATATCGATATCTTAGTTATTTCCTAGTCTTTGTGAGTGCGAAGAATTCTTTTGAGGAAAGAATGAACAATCTAGCTCTAAGCAAACTCTTGTATGGTGAATGTTCGTTTGAATACCATTAACGTTGCTTTGGTAGCATATATTTTTTATGCGCCCGCCCAAAAGGCGGACGTATTATGTGATGGCCGTTCCCGTCCGTCTGTCTGCCCCCCCCCCCGCCTCCCCCCCCCCCGTCCGGTCTATATCTGGGACAATTTTCGAACGGAGAACAATACAAAAAAGTTCCAGCAATTATTTACAACGAGCTATTAATAAGTACGGTACTATGGCTTCTATTGGAGATACATTGGTGGATCGGCTCAGTCAATGGCTATATTTTAAGCTGTTTCCCAAACAAATGGTATAAATCCAGAGGTAGTTGTGCGCAGTTGTTCTCCTTTAACACGTGGTTAATTGATTTCACTTGCTATGTTCGACTGCATTACATTTGATCAAAATTCGGCTGTGGAGTTAGTGTCATTTGCATCTGTTACTGTAACCCAAATCACTAACATAGAAAATGTACATAAAACGAAAGTAAAGTTAAGCGAAAATTGATTATTTTTACAGTTATTTCCGAGCGAAATTCAGCAAGACGCAGGTTATTGAATTAATGGCTGCTGTGTGATATTGATATTTAATTCCCCACGACAAATCTGTTCAGCATTACGACCAGAAAGCCCCTCTCGAGTGTATTGGCAGGTAGGGTAAGCGACTACAAGTCTGTGTGATCCGTCAGGGGCACTGACCAATCGGTACAAACCAGAAAATGTTCAGCGGACACGGTAGTACAACTTTCACACTTGTATGAAAAATCGCAAAACCATGCCGGCATTATCAGGTTAATGACTGGACTATCAGTGATCAAAGGTCAAATTTATCTAAATTTTGTTCGATTATATTGCTCATTATGTTGACAAGAAAAGAGAGAAGCTGTTACGACTGTAAACAAGAATTTTTTTGTAAGAATCGATTTGGGCACATAAGTGACAATAACATCTGCAGCTTGATATAATGGAGTTAACAATTCCCCTAATATCCTATCCCAGAGCTGACAGAGAGATGAGCTTGGCTGTTTTCGTTGATGTTTATAAAATAATAAAATTGTATTTCGAGCATTTTTTTTGTATTATCGCAAATGTATTTACAGTATCTTTAACATTTTCTGTAATTATAATAGGACAAAAGCAGGAACATTGCAATACAATTGGCAACTCACCCCAACATCGTCTGATAGATTTCGTTACCGTTAATATTTATCTAGCACTTGTTACACAATGCTAGACTTCACTGAAATATGTTTTTGGCCAAATAATGTGTATTGTTATAGGATACTTTCGGAGAAAAAGTGAAATGGCCTGCCACCGAGTAACATTGGTATATTCTGTGTCCACGCCCAATAACATTACATAAACGTCGGACCCTGGCTTTGGAAATAAACATAATTGTATTACCTAAAACATAACTTTATTACCCGAGTATTAGTCTTGTTTAATCCGAATGCGAAATGAAATCATTCAATTTGCATTAGAATAATTTCAAGGCCTTGAGTCTCGTGATTCTCGTGTATCAGGGCCATGAAGTAGCGCATTTGCGCAGAATTACTGATTTCGTGGCGAAAACACCTTTCGTTTCTCTCTATAAACATATGAAGTTCTACAATAATCAGAATGAAAATTAATTTTATATACAATATTCTTTGTTTCCCTTGCTGAGGCACAAGGGTCCGTTCTGGTTATGGTCGATCGTCGTTAGTTTACATGGAAAAATAAGTGGTTTCACCTCAACATCAGCGTTGTTGCACGAATACACTACCTTGTGGCGAGTCACAAATATTTTTGTGGCATTTCAACGAACCTCACTGGCGTCGAATCTTTGTTTCAACGTACTAGATCTTTTACACAATGGAGATATATAGACTTATCTGCTGACAACGACACAGGCTTTTAAAGTCCCTTTCTATTCTAAGGCTATATTCTAGTCTGAATGTGAGATGCCGATGGAGGATTTCCTGTGAAGTACATGTATTATGCTTGTTTTTAAGTCAACAGACATCGTCCACTTTTCCGCCTAGTACATATCTCGCAAATACATGCGTAGAACCATCTAATACAACGATGAGACCATTCGCTCAAGGAAAACAAATAACACATACCATAGACAAGAATAGAGCGGGATGCAAGGTATATATGTCCAATGGACCCGTTTATTTACTACTAGTAATTGATTTGATCCGAATGTGTTTTATTTCTGTCATACTCTTAAACCGGATAGTACAATAATTTGAATTGAATTAAGAAATGTAATCGTCCACAGAAAGGGAATTCGCCTCGATGTATCAGTAGTATATAAACAGTATCTGGGATCCTATTTAGGGGCGATAACTCTGTTGGAACAATTCCTGGTTATCTCCCCTAATTCGAACATTTCTGCCCCTAAACAGGACTCCAGATGCCCTCTTACTACTTATCAAATTGACGTCAATTTGACGTGACATCCGAGTCACAGGTTACATCCGAGTCAAAACCATACTATACCCTTGAGTCAAGCTTCACACGAAAATGTAAAAAAAATCCAACATGGCAGCTTTGATGACTTCAGAATGACGCCATTTTAAAAAAAAAATTATCGATTTTCCGTTCAGATTTTTTCGATTTTTTTATTGATGTAATTTCTCCGCAAAAAATGCATGATAAATTAGCAAATATTAATCTGATGTAAAAGAAAATAAATCTGTTTAGTTGGGTTATATTGCGCTCCCCCCCCCCCAGGTCTGGTAGGGATAAAGAACTTATAATCTTCACAAGGTATACGTACAGCTGAGAATAATCTCTGTGAATTTGGCGAAAGTACGAGATAAACCTTTGAACAATTCGCCAAGCTGTGAAATACTTGCCAAGCTGTGAGGAATATGTTTGTACGTAAGAAATTTTAAGAGTATTTATGCTTTGTGTACATCGCGCCAATAAATAGCAAAAACATCAACTGAACCGGAGCTAGGGACCGTTTGAATCTAATGTGTTTTAACTCTCCATAATGTTCAAATGAACAGTCACAATCAAAGTAATACTGGGATGCATTATATTCTAGGAAGCGACTTTGATGTTCAATTGGATAAAAAACATGTGTCAGTGCCAAGGATTCCACGTAGATAACATCGTGATTCCGACAGACCGATATAACCGAAATCCATGCTGGCCAGTAACTCAAAACCGACACCTGAGTTCATCAGCAGTGAAATGGCATGTGAGCGAAGTAAGAAATCAAATATTGGTTGATGGGCATCGAACCCACAGCAGCTATGACAACAGTCACCTGACCACACGGGACAGCGGTTTAAATGAAAGTAACAGTGCGAAATGGCTCACCTACCAAACTTTCTGCGCTATCTCCCGAACGACCAAAAATGGAGAGCTGCAACTCCTTGACTTTTAGCTTATCATATTGGCGTCATTTTGAGCCTATTTGCATAATCCCCTGAACAGAGGATCATGGGTAAATTCAAGATGGCGGCCACGTGGGATGCCAGAAAAGTGATCTTTTGTCATATTTCTTCAAAATTTCTGCTATTTCACAATGAAAAGTGTTTGCGGAGAAATTGCATTAATTAAAAAATCGGAAAATCCGACCGAAAAATCGGACAAAAATACCGTTTTTGAAAAATGACGTCACTGTGACGTCATCAAAGCGACCATCTTGGATTGTTTTACATTTTCTGGTAGGGCTTGACACGAGGGTATAGTGTGGTAAGTTTCAGCCTCAAGGGGCAAGAAAAATAGTTAGGGGAGGGCCATTTTGAGTGTTCATTCGGGAACTATGCAGTAACCACACGACCCATAGCACAGGCTTAAGCGGAATTAGATAAGCTGCGCGAGAGCTGTGATGACAGATCAACTCAAATAATGAACTGTTAATGGATGACCATCGACGGCGTCCGATGGGGTAAAGGCCTCAACTTGGGGTAAACATGGCAAATGCAAGAATACACAGAAAAAATCCCCCTATAAATTCCCCATTTACTCTGTAATAGGATATACTCCATATTACAGTATGTGTAGTCTACATTTCCAAGTGGATATCTAGTGTAGACTGTGTCTCAGCCACCCTTTGATTGTGACTGTTCAGTTGAACACTATGGTGATGTAAAGCACATGTCGTTCAAATGACCGCAGTCCCGGGATAAGCGGAATTAGAAACTTTGCACCTGATATCGAGTAGGCTACGATCGCATTTTGCTGCCAGTGGTACATGGTATGACTAACGTAGCATACTGCATTAGTATGTAGAGATAGTAGCGATATTACGTTAGTATGCTTTAGAGTAAGATGAGATGGACAGAAATAAGCTTAGCCCTTTATTTTTTTAATCCAGGTAGTACCCTTTCGATTTGTTGTTTTCAAAGAGAAGAGAAGATTGGAAGTTGTGGCCATCATATCATCTCAGCAAGGCGTTTCTCCTACTGAGGATTTTGGCGTCTATTTATACAAATATTTCTACTGGATG